>VNJY01000397.1:0-60763 GCA_008042715.1 Drosophila bocki
TATAAAATATATATTAAATATATTAAATATATTAAATATATTAAATATATAAAATATATAATATAAAAATATATAATATAAAAATTTTAAGAAAATTAAAAAAAAATAACAAAAAATAAAAGTATTATTTAATGAAAAATTCTTTTAAATTAATAAATTTAAAAGTAAAATTCTTTTAAATTAATAAATTTAAAAGTATTTTATATTACGTAATAAAGATATTATTATTTTTTTTTAATATTTAAATATTTTAAGCTACAAATGAGTGCATTTTCAGCCATATCTCCTCTGAATTTTCTCTAAAATTAAATTTCTTATTAACATACCATTACTTATTATTTTATTTCTCGATTTAAAATCCAATAAACTCTCCAACTTGGCCAACACCCTGTATTTAAATCCGCAAAACAATCTTAAGTACGGGCAATCGAAGGCAGCAGCTCGCAGCAGCTTTGCAGCAACTTGTCCGGACTCTCCTTTATATTCCAAAGTTCCCTGTGCAAATTTTGATTTATGCGAGCTGCCATAGAATGTCAATAATTGGCTTAGGATCCCCTGCCAATCAGAGGGGGGAGTTTTTTCGAGGAATTTTCCTCCTTCCGCGTGGCAGCTGTCTTTCAAGTTCCATTTCAGCTTTTTCCGCAATTTTCCAAGCGGCGCCCAAGAAAAGAGTTCATTCAATTGTGCTGGTTATATTTTTTGTATGCTTCTTTTTTTTAATTTAAAATTTTTTCTATCCGCTTTGGTGTTTTTTTCCCTACGCTCAGCACTTTTCGCACTCATTTACCATTCAACGAACTTTTAATGAGCAAAGCGAAAAACAGCAGTTGCTGGAGCAAAAAACAACATTGCTGCTGGTTGTCGGGCCGGGTTCTAGGTGCCGGCGGGGTAAATCAAATCAAATAAATGAAATTTTACAAATTATTTTACACAAAAATATGCAAAACATGCTGCAAGACACGGTGAACGGCTTGTGGCCTCAAAAAGTTTTCAAGATTCCAGATTCCCTGTCCGGGCGCTGCATGATTAATGCCAAAGTGATAAGACCGAGACGATTTATCATCGGAAAACACCTGTAAATATAGCGAAAAAATATAAATAAAGATTAACCATAAAATGTGTGATAAATGGCCAATATAAGATCGTTTTTTATCAGTCAGTTTTAATTTAAAGTCGGTCAGAGATTAGCAGCGGAAAAAAAAGAATTTATGTTATTATTTTCGTATAATTAAAAGAAAATACAATAAAATAAATACAATTCATATTATAAATATATGCTAAAACAAGTTAGAAATAATATACAAATTACTCTGTGACTTTGAAATACTCGGTGTCCAAAGCTTTCTTGTTTCAATTAAGATAATATGTATCTTTAATTCTGCTTAACTTTATTTATTATTGTTTTTTACATTTTTTTATAGTGTAGATATATTCAAAAACTTTACCATTACAAAGAAGATGACTTTATATTTTTTTGTAATCAAATTTCGCTGTAAACTTATGTATCTTTATGCTTTATGTATCTTATAGATTATATAATAAAGATATTTCTAGATTATAGATAACTTATTGATCATAGGGATATAGGTATTGGCGGAAAGCACAAGAAAGTGCTAATAAAATACCAACTAGAACCCTTAAAGTTCCTTTAAAACCTTTACATTTTCTATATAATTTTCTTTAAATTTTCTATTTCATTTTCTATTTTATTTTCTATATAATTTTCTATATAGTTTTCTATATAATTTTCTATATAATTTTCTATATAATTTTCTTTAAATTTTCTATATTAGTTTCTATTTTATTTTCTATTTTATTTTCTATTTTATTTTCTATTTTATTTTCTATATAATTTTCTATTTTATTTTCTATATAATTTTCTATATAATTTTCTATATTAGTTTCTATTTTATTTTCTATATAATTTTCTATATGCTTTTATATATAATTTTCTTTAAATTTTCTATATTAGTTTATATTTCATTTTCTATTTTATTTTTCTATTTAATTTTCTATTTTCTATAAAATTTTCTATATAATTTTCTATATCATTTTCTAAATAATTTTCTATATAATTTTCTATATAATGTGTTAACTCATTAAACCAACTTTCCTTTGAAAACTCTTCCATGCTCCTTTCTGTCCCTCAAAAAAAAGTAAACAAGCTGAGAAACCCAAATTAAATGTTTATCATTTAATTAAACACATTTCCCCATTAAACTTTTGACTGTGCAAAGGCCGCCCTCAAAGGCATATTGTTTTTTTTTTTTTGTCCGTTTCAAATACTGTCAAAAATGTAGACAGGGCGCAGAAAAAAACGAGAATATGGTAAGCTTGTGGGCAAAAATCTGAGCCAAGTTAAGACAATTTGAATATAAATGGCTATTTTAGCCGAAGCGGTTCTTGTTTGGCATGCCAAGTGCTGCCTGGGGCATTTGTTAATTTCCGTTTCCGCTTTTCCGCCTGTCCCCACAAGCCTTGCGCACAGCCCAGCCTATTCCATTGTTTTCCCCCGACTTCCGACCCGGCATTTTCCCAACGCTTTTAATGCCGTTTTATTGTCAACAGATAAGCACGAGCACAAAAGCGGAAAACTGTTTAAACAAAAATAAAAAAAGAATCTATTAAGCCGCAGCTAAAATTATGCAGCGCGCAAACAATGCCAAACACCTGTTCGCATGTGTGTTTTTTCGGAAGGCGCTGATAAGTGGCACACACACTGCCGCACACACACAACACCTACAACAACACCTACAACAACACCAACACCTACACCTACACCAACACGTACACCAACACCATGTGAAATAAATGTTATCCCTAAAAGCTAGGCATTTCCGAAATTAAAGCCATTTTCCGCATTTATAAAATCACAATATTAATGTCGGATTTCAGCATGTTTGCACATCGAATTTAGAGCTTCAATATGAGCTTATTTTTATAAAAAGATGTATTAAACTAACCCTTTGCAGTGAAAGAGTCATTTCCGTCCCCATAAATCATATGATTCAATTGCAAACTGCCAAAGACAGCTTTCTTTCTTGTTATTTTATTTACATTATTATTTATTTGTTGTTAATTTTAATGTATATTTTATATACATATATTTCTATTATATTTCTATAAATTGTAGTAATTGCAAAATTTTCTTGTTTCCCTCAAAGCCCTTGGAAAAGCGACCTATTTTTAGTTTGCTTTCCCTTTTTCCCACCCGCTTCTCCCCGCAGCTAAATAGCTGGAAGAAACCAAAGAATGGAGGGCCAGATGCGATCGACTTAACTTGTTTATGTGCTGTACTGATTGCTTTATTTATTGTTGGATAGATACTACAAATGATACACTACATATTGCTCGCTTTTGGAATTATGATTTTGCTGTGGTGATGTCTTCAATTTTTCTGGATTTTCTGTATGGTTTGTGGTTTCTATTTCTCTGTAATAATTTCGGTTGATGCCATTGATAAGTTTTCTATTTCATTGAGGATGTTCATCTTTCGGATTCCTTAACCGTTCTGTGAAAAAAGAGAGATTAAGTTGGGGGTTTCGCTGGGTCTTTATGGGGGCCAACTTACAGTGGGTGCTGCAGTAGTAGTAGTTGCTGCAGTTGTTGCTGCAGTTGTTGCTGCAGTTGTAGCAGCAGTGGTCGCAGCAGTAGTTGCTGCAGTTGTAGCAGCAGTGGTTGCAGCAGTAGTTGCAGCAGTAGTTGCAGCAGTAGTTGCTGCAGTAGTTGCAGCAGTAGTTGCTGCAGTAGTTGCAGCAGTAGTTGCTGCAGTTGTAGCAGCAGTGGTTGCAGCAGTTGTTGCAGCAGTTGTTGCAGCAGTTGTTGCAGCAGTTGTTGCAGCAGTTGTTGCAGCAGTTGTTGCTGCAGTTGTAGCAGCAGTGGTTGCAGCAGTAGTTGCTGCAGAGGTAGACACAGTAGTGGCTGCAGACGTCGTCGGATAACCCGGATATCCGCTGGCCCTTGTGGTGGCTGTGGTGGCCGATGATACAGTGGATCCGGTAGATAGCGCCTGGGTGGTAGTGCTATAAGGACTATAGGCAGCGGCATAGGCGTTTATAGCTTTCGAGTAAACCAGAATCGGTTCGGGATACGAAGGATAGGCAGAGGGAGCTGAAGGATAGGCAGAGGGAGCTGAAGGATAGGCAGAGGGAGCTGAAGGATAGGCAGAGGGAGCTGAAGGATACGAAGATGGAGGAGAAGGATACGAAGGATAGGAAACAGGAACCGAAGGATAGGAAGAGGGAGCAGAATAAGACACTGAATAGGAAGCGGGAGCCACTGGCTGCGGGCCGGGAGCCTCGGCACTGGCCTTGGCCCCATAGGGACCACTGGCCGCGGCATAGGCATACGAATTTTGAGATGAGGACGAGGAATACTGTACAGGACCAGCAGCAGGATAATATCCTTGGGCCGAGGAGCTGCTCTTCGAGTTGGACCATACCCGAGAAGGACCATACGAGGGAGCGGAATACGAAGAGCAGTGCTTGAGGCCCACCTGAGTTAGTTCTGGAAAAATATGAGAGAGAAAATAATGAATTACAGGGTATTATAGCCATCGCTGGCGCACACTTGATATCCACCTGGCGGGCACACGGTATCGTAGTTGACATCGCTGTAGATATAGTCTAGATCGGAGCTGGAGTACGGCAAGTCGCCGTACCAGTCGTAGTCACCGCGCACCTGGACTCCACCGGAGACCAAGGCCAGGACTAGCGCCAGGAGCGGAGCGAAGGTGGAGCGAGACTGAGACTGGAAGGGAACCATGTTGCCAATGCACTGATGCCTCTGACCATGGTGATCCCAGCTTTTATGGGTCAGCGAACGGCCGCGGCGAACGTGCAGGTGATAGCGGACTTTACATCATTATTTCTTTCGTTTTTTTTTTCTATATAATTATTATAATTTTTTATTCTTCTGTGTTATCGAAACGAAACGTGGCACTGGCAGTGTGTGGCATGCGCTGTGCTATTACCTAACAAAAAATCGGTTGTGTTGGCCGTGGCCTAAACACTTGCACTAGCACCTTAAGCGCTCTCTCCGCGGTGGCGCCAGATAGGGCTCAAGCTTTTAGAAGATAGAAGTAAGTCGGCGATAGTGACTATGTACATATACATATCTTTGCCTTTGTCTCTCCGAGATTACTTGAAGTTGTCAGAATTTAGGTTTCAAAAGTGGCTGCCAAAAGTTTTCTCATTCTATGGATTATTTGGGTATTGAAAAATATAATTTGAGAGAGTTATCTGTTATGAGATTCTTTTTAATATTATATTTATCTCAGCATCTTTGCTTTAAGACAAATAAAAACTATACCTTTGAGGGAACTTGTAGCTACGTTTTTTTAATTATAACAACCTTTAAACTAAATCTATTTTCTTAATTTAGTAATATATAAGGTATAATAAATATTCCTAAATACTATTTAGTATTTCAAGTTTGAAAAACCATGACTTATAAGCCGAATAAAGTGAGTTAATCCTTGGAATTTAGCTTTAAGTAACAACTAAATAATTAAAAAATGCAAGCACATGCAAGAACATTTTCTAAAAAACCTAAATAAATATATTCCCAGTATGTGCAAACATGTGCAAGTTTATTCAGGCAACTGGCGAAATGAAAAGGATTTTGCCAAAGCACTTGCCTTTATTTTGCTTTCTGCTTAACACCCTGGAATTTGTGCACCTCAAAATGCTGCTAATTGCAAAATGCATTTTATATTAAATTCTCTTGCTACGGTCACAAGTGCCAAGTCGATGCCAATTCCTGCCGAAGAGGAAAAAGTTGGCGGTGGAAAACAGGAAACAGGGGAAAAAGAGAACCGGGAGCAGAGCAGCATAAAATATTTATTCTCGTTACGCAACTGGACGCGTATAAACATGTACATTCGCTATGCAGGACATAAGAAATTCTGGAATAAATTTTATGAAAGTAGATGGAGGCGAAAGTTTGCATGAATTGAGATATCGAAGGGCAGTGGCAAAAAGTAACAGAAAAGTATATATGCATAAAGATAAATATGTATATATTTAATAATATATACATATATGTATATCTTAAATATATATCCTTTATACCGCTCAGTAAAGCTGATCTGAAAGGCAACGGGGCGGATAATAAAAAAAAAACTTCACCTGCAATGGCATCAAATGGGCTTAACTACAGTTTCAAAGTAAACGAAACACTCTTTTGTGTTTCTCTTAACCCCTTGAGATACATTAAAATAGATATACATATATATTATATATAAATATAAATTATTATAAATAGATTTTCTTTTTAAAGTATAACACTTATGTACATATACCAGTTTTCAATTCTTAAACTAATTTCAAGCTTAAAAAGGATTAGTAGAATCTACAGATCCCAGCAAAATCTAAATACTTTATTTAAATATTAAAATATAAAACAAATATAAGCCAAAATATTTATTTTTAATTTCACAATATATACAATTTTAAGATATTTTTGCTGGCTGCGGGTTAAGGTAATTTCACCAACTAAATTTGAAACCCAGCAATTTGTATGTCCCATCTGTGTGAGCCTTGCCACGCCCCCTCTCCACTCTTAAGCCAACTGTTATACAATACGCCCACCACACAGAACATTTACTGCCGAACATATAGGAAAGCAGGAGCAGGCCGGCCAAACAACTTGTTGCTGCCAAAGCAGTGCTCGGACGCGAGGGGAAGCAGTGTGCATGCAGTGAGAGAAAAGGCAGGTTTTTTAAATAAAAAAAAATTAAATATAAGCATACAATATAATGTAGAATATGATTTGATTTTCTTTAAGAGTAAAATGTTTACATAGTAAAATATTTCCTAAAATAAATTATTTAAACAGTTAGTTTGTTAATTAATATTTAAAGTATGATAGAGAATTAAGGATATCGAATATTTTTAAAAATTCTAAACTTAATTAACTGATTTCATTAAATTGCCTTTATTTCGTATTAAAAATTTTGAAATTCTCTCAGTGTCGGAAAATGGAAAAATGCGAGAGCAAGGGCAGGTTCTTTTCGCCGGATGCCTTGCCACTTGGCAGCGAAACGCAGAGCCGAGCGGAGTGAAAAAGCGGAGTGGAAAGCGTGAAAAGTGAAAAGCTTCCGAGGTTTTTCTTGCTTGATAACGGTACGCGTACTATTTTGCGTGCGTTCTCGGTACTTTTTGTGTTTTGGTATTGTTGTACGTGATTGTTTAAAATTTAAAATTGAACAATTGAAATGAATGGCCAGCGCGAGTGAATGAACCCAACGCGAGAAACGCTTGATGTAAGCGATCTGCTGTTCAATTCTCACACCCAGAATTATGTGAATATCAGGTGCAAAAATACACTTATGTTCTCAAAAATATTTCTGAAAATATTTCGCATAATTTAGACACCGCACGAGACACGCAGCTCATTTGCAGGCACTTCAATCAAGTAAACAACTGAATTGAATAGTGGTGTACCGCGTACAAATTAATTAATTAGATTCCTGGCTCTGGTTCTGCTTCTGTTTTTCTGTTGCGCGCCCATCTAATTACAAGTACTCCGGGGTTTATGCGAAAAGTTTTGCGCTACACGGCACAAAATACCACAGTGATTGGCAGGAAATGAGTGCAATAATTTGCAAGGCAAGCAACTTTTAGATTATCCAGCTTCCGAACGGGGGGGGATTCGTGGCCAGTCGGCGTACATAATTGCATTACAGAGCCAGGACTCTGTCATTTATTATTATAATTGGAGAACCAGTGAGGGGAAGAAGGGAGCCTGGCAAAAATAGACGAAATAAAAACCGAAAATAATACAATATTACCAGTATTACACATTGGCATTTTCCATTAGGCCTGAGTGTGTGTGTGTGTGTGATTGCGTGGCATTTCCGTTTCCGGGGGTAGACGCCACCAGCAGCATCATTAACCGCATTGATGGTTTCCTTTTTTTATTTTGTCTCAGCTCGCAGACAAAACAATTCATCATCAATATTCAGCATGTGTACATATAATTATTCCTCCGCCGGCACTTCGCCTCCGGGCTCCCCAAATTGATTGGCCATTTGTATCCTGTGCAGCGGGGGTCCTGCCACCAAAGTCCTCGTTCTTTTCACCCAATTGTTGACAATAAATTTCAATTTCAAGCATAATTTATGCAGGCAAACGTTTTCCAATTATTTGTGTTTTATGGATGCTTCAAGCAAACAAAACTATGAAAAGAACTCTCATTTTCGTTATTAGTATTTGTGATTATGAAACGTACTGTTTAAAGATGACATGACAAATGAATCTCCTCTGGAATAGTAAGAATCCCCCGGGCAAAGGCAAATTCAATTACCATTATATGTATTATCTATTATCTCGGAGCAGGCCTTGGGGGCAGAGAAGGCCGATGATAAAGGGAAAACATTGCAATGAATTTAATTTAACAGTGGGCACAGGACTCGCCCATAAAAGACTCATATAAATGCAATTAATGCTCATTAGGGCTGCAGGAGACACGACAGGAGCCCACGGTCCGGCGGCATTTTGAATTGATGGCCAACAAAAGCGGCCCACATTCCTTTGTCTCTACATCTGGTTTCCCGTTTTTTTTTTTCCACCATCCCGTCCACCCCCCTTACCATCTTTACGGGGCTAATTACCTGGCCGAGACACTTGCAAATATAAATAACGTGTAAGCGTGTTTGGACAGCGTAATTTTCATCATGGAACCTGTTCCAATGCCTTGCAAGCTTGGGACAAATTATATTTAGATTAAGAAAATATACAAAATAACAAACAAAATTTTCTCCAATGATTTTTCTTGTCTTAAAATATTAAAAACAAACTATATTACAAAGACAACAACACATTTAAAACATTCAACTCAAACAGAGCATCAGATTTACTCCAATCATGACAGCTATTTCTTGTGTCAAAGTATTCCAATAATACTCTAAATTTACTCCAACATTCCAACAACATTACTCCAATACTACGCGCACAATAATACTGCAACACCATTTAGAAAATAATCTGAAACTAATCAAACACTACCCGAGCACTTCTCCAATTTGACTGAAACACTACTCCAACTCTACTCCAACTCTACTCCAACGCTATTCCAACACTTATTCAACAGTATTCCAACATTCGAGTCGAAATCCAAATAATAATGGACTTCTTTCTGCCACTTTCCTCTAACCTTCCAACCGTTTTTCCTGCTTACCTGGGCTAATTGCCTGGCCGAGACACTTGCAAAAATAAATAACAGGCAAAATGTTTAGCCAGCGCACATTTCCATCATGGAAACTGTCCAACGCCGTATAATAGATTAATGCCGCAAATTAAAGTTTGGCCCAGGCATGGTAAATCCACCTCCCTGCTCGTTGTTTTCGTTTCTGTGTGTGTGCTTCTGGGGCTTCTGTTGAAACTCAATCAAGCGAAATGAGTTTTGATTAAAAATATAACCAAGTTAGGCAAGAACTTTGCAGCTCATCCTGTGGCACATATGTGCTCCCCCGCTCCTTGCTTCTCCCTGTCGCCGGAGTACTTTATTCGATCGATGCGCAGTGCATTTCATTTCAGTTTTGCCCCATGGCATTTGCTTTCCCTTTGTGACGAAATGCAATTAAGTTTTCCCCTCCACATTTAAGCACCGCCATTAATTAGACAATAAACTGATTTATAACGTATGACTAGAAGAGGTAAACATATGAACATTGGCAAGGACTGTGGGGACAATGGCTGTTTCGGGTTCCCAAGCAGGACAAAAGGACTGTGTCGGGGTTTTTTTTTTTTCTTTCACTTCACCTTTCACGGGGCTATCAACCGAACTCAGGCAGGCAGCAGCTCGGCTCAGTTAAACTGAACTCTTTGAAGCCTAACCAAATTAGCAATGCACACACGAATGGATAGCCACAAGCGAGTCCAATTCCCGATGGCTTCTAGCACTGAGCAAAATTTTACATAATTTTAAGAGCTTAAATGTATTTAAATCTTAAAAATATAGGAAAACATCTAACCTTTTATTTACATTAATTTTTCTTTGGGTAAATTTGTCAATATAAATTATTTATAATTTAAAATAAATAAAGAGGGAAGAATTTATGTACATTAATGAGCTGCAATATCAGATATATTGGGCTGAAGAACCTGATTCAAAATATATATAATTTCTACGATCAAAATGACACCTTCAGTGCCTTATAACACTCTGCAATACTGAAAGAGTATACAAAGTAAACAATATTTTATGCAAAACACAACCGTTTATTGCAGTACACTATCCCATGACGAGCATTGAGGAGGCACCACCAACGATGGGGACAAACGCTTCAGACTCGGATTCAGATTCTGGTTCAGAAAATGTGGCAATGGCCACGGCAACAGCATCCCAGCAGTCATACACGCAGCCCCAGGCGCAGGATAATCTGCGCATATTTTTAAGGCATTTGTATGCCGAGTGCGTGTACCGATACCAGAACGACACATACGACGACCCGTCAGTGTCAGTCGTTGGCGAGGCGGCAGCAACAGGTGAGTGGCGGCCACCATGGCGTATACGTGATTTGCCACATGCCACACATCAAGTGCGTTCACTGAGGAAATATAAAGTACAAAGAAAATTAAAACTTGGGCCATCTGATATCATTTTATGTGTATTTTAACTTATTTGCTTTGAGTTTTAAGGAGGCTTTTTCTTTGAAATAATTAATGATAATGATGAGTCTTGAGAATCTTTTCGAAATATTAAAATTGTGGCATTTAAATCACCAGCCAATACCCTATGAATAATATTGTAATTTCTCGACGTGCACAGACTATGATTTGGATTTGCCAGAGAACTTCAGTCCCGTGCCGCGATATCTGGAGAACGCTGTGCTGAATGAGGGCGCCATCGACATGCGGAACGTGGATGTGGAGCAGGCGGAGAAGGAGGAGCTGCTGGCCACCGTTCTCAGTGCCACAATGGCCACAAATCAGCAGGAGCAGAGCCACCAGGCCACCACCACCACCGGGGAGCGACTCTTCTGCCCCCTGAACTTTGACGGATATCTCTGCTGGCCGAGGACCCCGGCCGGCACCGTGCTGAGTCAATATTGTCCCGATTTCGTCGAGGGATTCAACAGCAAATTTCTGGCCCACAAGACGTGAGTTAAATGCCCAAAATGGCAGGGCCATTACTCCTCTCGGGGGGATTGACAGGGCCTGGAAATTTTCAGGCTGGAGATAGCATTTATTTTAATGCATTTGAATTCATTTGCAGTTCAGCTTTAGCTTCAGGATAACATAATTTGTTAGTTTAGCATTACATAAAAATATTTATATATATATTTATAAGTTTATTATATTTCGGCAATCCACAACTAACGTAAGCTTGTCGCATTCTGAACCGTAGCTGCCTGGAAAACGGCTCCTGGTTTCGTCATCCCATGACCAATCGGACCTGGTCCAATTACACCAACTGCGTGGACTACGAGGACCTCGAGGTAAGTGCTTCGCCGACAAGCGAGGGGTTGGCAATGGGCATTAATCAAGAAAGTTGCCACCGCAGTTCCGTCAGTTCATCAACGAGCTGTATGTAAAGGGCTACGCCCTCTCCCTGCTGGCCCTGCTCGTATCGATTATCATCTTCCTGGGCTTCAAGTAAGTGTTTGGCAAACTGCAAATGCAACTGCAACTGTAACTGCAAGTGGAAATGCAACTGGCATCCTGTCTTTCATTTGCAGATCCCTGCGTTGCACCCGCATCCGTATTCATGTGCACCTGTTCGCCTCGCTGGCCTTCACCTGTGTGGCCTGGATTTTGTGGTATCGCCTGGTTGTGGAACGACCCGAAATCATAGCCGACAATCCGGTGAGTTGTGCACGGAGAAAAAAAACTATTAGGTGACTTTAAAACTGAAAATAGGAAATGATTTTTCATTTAACAATTGTAATCGTTATTTAAAATTATAATAACTGCACTGTAATAGTAATTAACAATGTTACTTGAAAACATTCCAACAGTACTCCAACCATATTCCAATAAAACTCTAAAAAAAACACCAACAATAATATTCCAAAAATATTAAACATTATAACAACTTTAGTACAATAGTACTTAGCAATATTCCCACAGTACTCCAACAGTACTCCAATATAACTCTAAAAACACACTAACAATTCCAACAATATTGAAACATCTTCATATTTTATATAAGACAAATTTCAGATTACCATGCAAACAAATAACTAATTTTTTTTTTGGCCAAGTGCATTTCCTAAATACCCCTTCTATGCTGTCTTTTTGTCAAGGTGTGATAATGCCTAACCGCCTTCCCATGTTCGTGTTAAATGCTTTCAGCTCTGGTGCATCGGCTTACACCTGGTTGTGCACTATTTCATGTTGGTCAATTATTTCTGGATGTTCTGCGAGGGACTGCACCTGCACCTGGTCCTCGTTGTGGTAAGTCGGTGACAGGCGAGCTTCCCTGTAGCTCTGCTTTGGTTTAGTTTGCAATTTTGCATTCTTTATGAGCGAGCGTTGTGCATGGCAGATGTGATTTGTTCTCGCTCTCCAATTTATGTGAGAGCAAGCCAGCGGGTCGTAACTTTGGCAAACTGCTCTCCGTCATGTTGTCAAGGATGTCAAGGACTTTCTTCTTCCTTTAGGTCTTTGTCAAGGATACGATTGTGATGCGCTGGTTCATCATCATCAGCTGGTTCTCACCCATACACTTTGCCATCGTCTACGGCCTGGCCAGACATTTCAGTGACTCAGACAATGAACAGTGAGTAGCTGAGAGGGTTCCCCTTTTCACAGACTACACTCATAAAAATACTTTTTCTATAATCCTTTCGAACTCAATCTTACTTTATGGATATACCTCCAGCTGCTGGATCAATGATAGTCTTTACCTGTGGATCTTCTCGGTGCCTATAACCCTCTCATTGGTGGCCAGCTTCAGTGAGTATAAACATATAACAGTAGTCTTGGATCTAAAAATCGAATTTCCATATAAACTCTTTAGTTTTCCTCATCAATGTGCTGCGGGTGATTGTGCGCAAACTTCATCCACAGTCGGCACAACCCGCTCCTTTGGCCATCCGGAAAGCGGTGCGGGCCACTATCATCTTGGTGCCGCTCTTCGGACTCCAGCACTTTCTTCTCCCCTATCGTCCGGATGCGGGCACCCAGCTGGATCGCTTCTATCAGCTGCTCTCCGTTGTCCTGGTCAGCCTGCAGGGCTTTGTCGTCTCCTTCCTGTTCTGCTTTGCCAACCACGACGTCACCTTTGCCATTCGTACGCTGCTCAACAAGTGGCTGCCCAGCCTGGTGGCCGCTCCTCCGGCCGGGAGTAATACTGGACAGATGGCCACCACCACGCCCAGCCGGGAGTTGGGCGTTTAAGGTGTATCGCTCAAGGATCGATAGGAATCGGAATCTTGACCGCATTGCAGAGCAAAGATTTTGAACAGCTCTTGAAAATTGTTGTTGAGTGAATAATCAAGCTTTTCCTTAACTGAACCAGGGTTAACATTTCCTTAACTTTACTTCTGTAGTTCTTTATTTTGGTAATTTTATTTTAAGCTGAGATAATTGTAGCTATTCACTGTTATTGTTCATTTTGTTTCACTGTTATTTCCCCACTGTTGTTCGGAGTTGTTCATTTTCTGAGATGTTCATTTTTTGAGTTGTTCATTTTCTAAAATGTTCATTTACTGTTTTGATATCTGAGTTATTTGAGTTGTTTACTTACGGATTTTTTTGTACTTTTTAGTTCTTTATATCCTAAAAATAATAGCAAAACGAGCCAGTGAAAAGCCGTTTTGAAATACACCCACCCAACGGCAAAATGAATCAATTCATCCCAGCTTTAGTAATCCCCAATGAATGGCTTCCCAAATACCAAGTTTATGCCTTGGCTTCGAGGTTTTATATTATTCATTAGATGGAACTCTCCTGTTCGAATTTTACGTGCTTCAAGCTTTTAAAAAACATTTCAATGTAATTCATTCTATATAGTTCATTTCTACTCTTTAAGAATGTTTAAAAAACTGATAAAAACTTGTTGAATTTCGTATCTGTCGAAACATATTATAAAGTTAACGTTTATATATAAGTCTCACAAAATGTTATAAGTGTATTTATGTATTTCCAAAAGGATCTACCTGTATAATTGATAGGTTTCAAAAAGCTATCCCTAAAAATACCACCATATCCAGAGTAATAATGGGAATCAAGTGGATGACATCAAAGATACCGAATTTAGGTGTTATTCTCAGTCTTTGCCAAATAAACAGGAATACGATGTGTTATATTTTATGATCTATATTCCAATACGCGTCCAATTGCAACTGAAAACCGATTTATTAAGTACAACAAACATACGTACTCGAAACTATCTCGTAATGATTAAATGATATACCAAATATGTATATGTGAAATGTTCTGAAACAGTAGATGTTTTTTTTTAGCTATCTCATAAAAATATATATTTATAAAGTACGATATACAGATGCTGCTGTTGATGTCTGATATATATATATATATGATATTTAAACGCACTTGTGTAGTGAATAAACCATGTTAACTGCATTCTAAAGCGTTTAACCACTAAATTAAAACAAAGCGGGGGGTTTGTTTTTTTTTTTTTTTTTGTAAATTTTTCATTCAATTTTATTTCATTTTTTTGTTGATTTTCTTTTTAGTTTGTTTGTCTCGTTTTGTCATATTTTTATTTTATTTTGTATACCATTGCTTGCCGGCTTTTTGTTTTATTTTGTTTGGTTTTAGGTTTCGTTATCGATTTTCGTTTGGATTTCGTTTTATGTTTTTTGTTGTTTATTTTTTATTTTTTTGGATTTTTGTTTATGAAAGAGCAAAAGAGCGTAGAACAAAACTAATACGTACAATAAAATACAAATATAATAATAATTTACATACATTCATATAATTTATATGTACGAGTATAGTAAAATTTACGTTTTCATCGCTTATCGCTTTTGGTTTTGCAATATAAGTTATATAATAATATGCATCTAAATTTGTGTCACCTCACTATCAGTATTTTCTTCACTGTGTGGCTGTGTGTGGGTGTGGGTGTCATCTGTTTCGTGTGTCCTTGTTAGTTGTTAGCTATATTTATGGTAAATACATTCAAATCCATAAATATGTACTCGAGTCCTGATTAAATCCACACGGTGTTTCAATGCTATCGCGTTAGCTTGATTAAATAAATCGAAAAAATCTAAATTAATCGAATTGACAAGCCACAAATTGTATCTTTCTATAGTTGGATTTACTTGTCGCAGTTTCTGATACAGTTTGAAATCATTTCGAATCATTTACTCTGATTCGATAAATCGGAACACAGAAAGATTGATTTCTCGAAATTCATCGAATTGATTAGACAAACGCAGACGCAGTTTCTGGTACAGTTTGAAATAATTTCGAATCATTTTCGAATCATACGATATATCGGATTATCGGAACACAGTGTTGATTCACCTGGGACTCAAATATATATACCTTATGTGGTATGGAATACGTTAAGTTAGAGCATTTTCTTGTTTCTAGCTGCTGGGCGGCTGTTGTGGGTTTTCTTTTCGGTTGTCGGAGTGTATGGGGGGTGTGAGGTTTTATGTTTTTATTTAGTTTTTATTTTCTTTTTTTTCTTTTTGTGTACAAATAAATTGAAATAGTTCTACTCAGGGGGCTACGAATACAATATCGAAATGTGAGTAAATGTAAGTAAGCATATTTAAAGTAAGGTAAGTACATGGGTATGCGGTATATGGTTAAACTAATTGGGTAAATACCAATACAAGGTAATGCATAATTAGGTGCTGACCTTGGACTTTGTCGCAAAAAGTATATGTATGTATATCTGTACGATACGCTATAGACAATCATAATTAGCATACACAATCAAATGGATAATTAATTAATTAAGTTTGAAGTTGAGTTCTAATTTTTGGTTTTCTTTTTTTTTTTTGGTTTTGTTTTCATCGCCAAGTTCTTGCACACGCTCACACACACATATATATATATATAGTTGGCTTACATATATATGTATGTATATACATATACATAACGCTTATCGGTTTTCCTTATGCACAAAATTGATTTAAATATTCTTGCAATGTTTTGGTTTTTATTTACTTAGTTACTTAGTTTGGTTTGGGCGCGTTCCGTCTGACAAAGCGGCTACGTATATTAGTTGTTGTTTTTTTCTTTTTTGTCTCATTATTGTTGCAGTTTTTAGTTGTATCTTTTTGTAAACCTATTTGCTTGTTTGTAAGCAAATCATACAACATTTTCCTTAAGAAACTTGCTTGCTGCTGCTGTCAACTGCTTGTAAAAAGTCCTTCGACTGCTGTAACTGCTTGGAAGGGAGCAGGCCACGTCTTTCGGTGTGGATTCAACTGCTTGCACTGCTTACCGTGTCCGTTGCCTTTGTTTTAGGGCTTTAATATCTTTTCTTTCTTTTTGTAATTTGCATTATTTTGTCGCATTTTGTCAATGCTTAAAAACTAAATTCAAGTTTCATATATATTTATATATATTTGCTAATTTGCATGCACTTTCGTCCTTGTCTTTAGCTTAGATTGGTATCGATGAAATCGCCTTACGTGACTAGATTTTAAGTGTATATCGATAAAAATGTTTGGAAGTTGTTTTTTGTTTTTTTTTGGGATTTAGCTTCGGGAGGCGTTTTTAATTCGCTGCGCTTCGCTCTCACTTTCGGCTCAAATTCTTTATTTTTGGTGTTGCTCTGTTATCGCGGCTATATCCTGGCCATATAAGTAGACATACAAATATCTGCTTACATTGTTGTATTTAATTTTTAAATGCATTTCATGCGTAGTTGATGATTTTCATTGTTGGGTTGAGTTTAAGTTGCCTTTATTTTTCTTATTTTTTTTGTTCTGCTAAAATGAATATCAAACCACCGATCGTTGAGATCCGATTGCTGTGTGTCCTTATAGTGTGTTGTGCTGTGGCTCTATATCTCTGTAAATTTCTTATTTAAGTTTCTGCTTTAACTGTCTTTAAGGGCAACGAAAGACGTTACGAATATGCATTGATTAATACGGGTGTTTCTTTGGGTATTTTTGTCGTATTTTTTGCGTAATTTCTTGTTTGTATTTTTGTAAATTGTAAATTGTAAGTGGCGAAGCTTTTGTGATGGCACTTATGCGTGCCAGCTCCGTGAATGTGAATGTGACCGAGTCGCTGAGTTGCGATTTGTACAACTGCGTTCCGTTCGCCTCCCTCCGATCTTCATATATATATATATTATATATATAGTTAAGTCAGCATTTGGGGCCAAAACAGCCAACTCGCGCCACATCTTTATATTGCTTTTGTGAATGACGAAACACACAGACATGCGCAGGCGCAGCTGCGCTGCGGCGTTTATTTTACGGATATTACTTGATTACGTGATTATACCATATACCATATTGAGTATTGAGTAGGTTAACTAGTCGCCGGGAAGTCGAGGGAAACGAATCATCATCGAATCAGCTATTCAATTCGATAAACCGATCGCCAAAGTCGATAACAAATACCATAACTGCTTGCGGGCTGCACTGCTTGCCACCGGAAAGGGCACTGCTTGCGTGACGATGTTGACTTTAGCTGGTGGAACTTCCGGTTCGATCGTTATTTCGCTGAAATTCGTTTCTAGGTAATTTTTAGGTATTTTTTTAATGTATTTCACATTTCACTTTGCTCATATTCCTTAAGATTTTTGTGATTCCGTAGTGGTTTCTTGATTCTCTTATCCTTGTGTACTTGTATATATCGTTATACATACTTAATATATATATATATCTATATATATATATATATATTTTAATAAATTTTACTATAAATCTTTGTTTAAAAAACTTTACATCATTTATATTTTATATTTAAAAATTTGGTGTTTTCAATTTGCGCTCGCAACTCTCTCAACATTGCATTTAGCTTGAGTTTTGCATTTTCTTTTTTGTTATCCCTAATCCAAAGTATTACTTTTTATATTTCTTTATTACTTTTTTTGTAGTATTTTTAGCCTTTAGCCATGGTTGCCATGTAGATGTGGCCTGACCCCATAAGCACACTAAATACACCAACAAAAAAAAGGGATTCTTCGGCTTCCTTCAGTTAAACTACAGACACACACACATTGATTGTTAGTTAGTAGACGCTACTAAAATGATCTCGGGCATAAACTATACTGTATTGAAATGGAAAATCGAATAAACAAGGGCAACTAGGCGGCTCTCTTTGTTTGAGTTTGATATACATAGTTCGTGTGGCTAGATATTTAGTTATATATGCATAAAACTTAGTTCAAACTTGGTTTGTATTCTCAAATATATATCTTTGTTGTATAAATGCGAGTGCTGTTGTTGTGTGTTGTGACTTTCACGGCTGAAGTTCCCATGGTTTTTGTCATATTTTCTTGAACATAACTCTTTGATCCGATCCAATAATGCCAATAGTGCTCACTTCAACTGTGCTAGCTTTTTGCCTGCAATATTGCCAATTTTTGTGGTTGTGGCTATGGGTGTGTATGTGTGTGTGTGTGTGTGTAAGGGAAAATAAGAAAACAAATTTTTGTGTTTTAGTTTTTTGTGTTTTTTTTCTTCTTTTTTTTGCATAGTTTTTGGAATAAGTCACACATTTATTTAATAATAAATATATATTTTTAGTTGTAGTTATTACTTTTGTTTTTTGTCCTTTTTTTGTCGTTTTACTTGGTTGCATTTAATAAGTTATAATAATTATAAAAGTGGAATAATAAGTAGGCATAATAATATATAATTTAATATAATATAATAAGTTTTCTTGGTTTTCGTGTTTACTTTGGTTTGCACTTGACGAATACGAATGCGAATACGAATATTGAGTATACACTTTTCTCATTTCTCTTTTCTGCTCCTCGGCCCCACTTAGACGACGGAAAAAAGGATTAATTATTATGTATGCATATTATGTTAATGTATAATAAACTACACAAGTTATGTGGCTAATGTTCTCAGTGTCTGCGAGTGTGAGTTTTGGTGCCATTTTTTCTTGTTCTCTTGATCTTGTTGCGTTTCTGGAGGATATATCGCGGCTATAACATCGATTTTCGTATCGTTTCGCTTCGCTTCGGTTCGTCTTTGAGTGGAAATCAATGCGAATCGAATTAAATATAAGAGCTGAATACACTAGAATTAATGTAAGGTAAGGTAAGGTAATGGTAAGGTAAACTTTGCAAAACGAACACAAAATACAATACAAATACAATACAATATATTTATGCATATTTATTATAATAAGTACTAAGGTAAGCTGAGAGAGAGAGAGATATTAATGTTTTGTAAATTGTTTGGGTTCGCTTAAATCAATAGACATTAAATCATTTGGTTAGCTTGTTTGAATACTCTGTTTAATTGAATATAATCGAATTGAATTACATATTCATAAGTTACAAAAAAAAACATAGTTACTATATATTGCGACTTAGATCATTTTCCTTTCATCTTTCCTCTTTCTCCATCTCTTCATCTTCATTCATATTTTTGCGTTTTTTTGTTTTTTAATTCATTCGTTTTTCGTTTTTTGTTTTGTTTTTAGTTTTCATATTCATTTCATTTTGTCAATTTATAGACAGTTGTCTTGTTTCTTTGTTTGTTCTTTTTTCTAAATTTGCCATTAGTTGCAGTTGTGTGTGTTTTCTGGTTGCCTCATTTAAGCTTTGTTTTGGTTTAGGTTTTTAGTTAATAAAATTAAATTGTATAGAGAAACATAAATCAATTTTCACTAAGATTTCGTTAGAATTACAATCATAATAATTTCGTTTAGCGCACACAAATCTGGATGGGTATTCGAATCGTTTGAGCAGCAGCCTAAAAGTATGCAACACTTTCGCTGGTCGTGAGCTTTCACCAATCACCAATCGAGTGAATGAGCCAGTGCATACTTTTAGGCCGCCATTCACGCGTTTCGAAATATCCCTGCCAGAAATCCAACTCCCGCTAACTCCCCAATCGTCGTTAATTAATGTGCAATTTTGACTACAACGCGTTTAGCAAATCAATCTCGTAATCGTCTCGTCTCGTCCCGTATCGTCGGTAGTAGAACTATATAGTGTCTAGACTAGTGT
The DNA here is from genome assembly GCA_008042715.1 of Drosophila bocki. Classification (NCBI taxonomy): domain Eukaryota; kingdom Metazoa; phylum Arthropoda; class Insecta; order Diptera; family Drosophilidae; genus Drosophila; species Drosophila bocki. The sequence goes on from VNJY01000397.1 coordinate 20,083, forward strand.
CATCAAATCATACAGATCATGGAGTATTGTAGAGGTCGCTGGACCATCCTCCCGGATGGCGGTGGTGCCTAAGTGGTCTTGGTCTTGTTAGTCTTAAAGCTGACCTGGAGCACTCGGTTGCCCAGGGTGTAGCCGTTGAGGGACTGGATGGCCACCACGGCCTCGTCGTAGTTGGTCATGGTCACAAAGCCGAATCCCTTGCACTTGCTGGTCTGCAGATCGCGGATCACCTTCACCGACTGAACGGCTCCAAAGGGGCCGAATAGCTGCCACAGCACATTCTCCTCGGTTTCCGGTGCCAGGTTGTAAACGAATATGCACCATCCCGATCCGGTCATGGCGTTTCCGGGCAGGATCGAGTTGGCCAGCAGATCCCCGGCCAGCGGTGAGTATCTATCGGGAAAGGAATACAATTAGTTAATCACATTTCAGGCAATCTTTTCATTTACATCAACATGGTACTCTCTCCCCATTTTCAGGTAAGGTACAGATCCCTCCTTCTTTTTTTTTACACCGATTCTAGAGATGCTAGGCTTGATTATCTCTGGGTTTTTATTTATTTATTATTTTTTTATGAGGTACATGCTTAGTACACCGATAAAAGAGATGCCTTTCTCTCATTTAGAAATCATAATTAATTCGTTATTTAATTGCAGTTTATAACAGATCAAAGGCAAGCCACAAAATATTTGTAAGAAATTAGGGATAATAAATATAAGATAATTGAAATTTGCCAAGACTTTCCACGCTGTTCTTTTGCAATCTTGATGCTATAAAATATTTAAAATAAATAACTAAATAAATCATACTAAATACACAACTCTCACATGCAAACGAAATGAACAAAAAGCCAAATGTTTGGAAATACTAATTTAAGAAATTGAACTATACACAAATGTGGGATATATGTATATATAACCATAGACACTTATATATATTCTATATAAATATTCTTCGGAATTCAGCCAAATCAAGTATATGGTAAATGGATAAAACAACAGTTTGCATATATAGAATATATAATATTTTGTCAAAGAATATGGAGCGTGTCAAATAATCAAAGTTAAAGAAAAATTCACCTTCTTAGGCCCTTGTTAATCGCTAACATGGGACTCTTTCCAATGCTAAAAATGATGACAAAATGTGTGTTTTTTTGTTGTTGTTTTGTTTTTTTTCGTTTTTTTTTTTCAATAAAGAAGAACAAAAAAGAAGAGAACCAAAATATGGTTTGGATACAATTAAATACAATTAAAATAGTCGAAAACAGAACGGCAAAGGATACGTACACATACCAACAGAATCAAAGATAAAGATGAAGATATATAGAGTATCTTTTAGTAAAATTAGCACTTCTTATACATATTAAGAGAACAAAAGGTGAAGAAACGTATTCAAAGACAAGCCCTGAGTAATCGAAAACAAAATCGGACAAAGGGTGAAAGTGTTAGCTCGTCAAAACCATAGCATACTTTCCAGGGTGCCTTTACCCAAAATCTTTCTTTTTAAATAATTTGACATTTATTAATCAAATTTTAGGTAAGGCTTGACGTTGTCAGACGGACATAAACATATATATTACTACCCTTAAGCTTAGTTTTATAAACATAAAAATATATATAAACGAACCTTATGCGACCGGCGGAGGGTAGGGCTCCGGCCAGTCTCCTGGTGGCCGCCGCCGCCTGCGGAGTCAAGTAAGCGGTGAGGGGCGGGGCTATCTGGGCCTTGGCGCTATTGCTGGGATTATTAGCGAACTTGACGGTGATCGGCTCGGCATAACCCTTGGGTGTCTTGCCATTCAGCTCCTGGATGGCCCGCTCGGCCTCGTTGCGCTGATCGAAGCGGATAAAGCCGACGCCCTTCGATAGACCTAATAAATGTAATAATATTATTTAAAAATGATATAAAATAATTATATAGTATTTTAAGCTTACCAGAAATATTATCACAGAGTATACGAGATGTTATAATTTTGCCGAACGATGCAAACATCCCCTCCAAGTCTGGTTGTGATAGATTTTTCGGAAGACCCGATACATATAAATTAGCACCCTTAATAGATTCTGAGCTTGGACGGGCGTATGATACTTTAATAACCTTATTCTGCAAACGCAAACCGTTCAGGGTGTTCACAGCCTTCTCAGCATCCTCGGCCCGCACGTAGTTAACAAAGCCATAGCCCAGGCTCTGGCCTGTGTGTATATGTATAATATGTATAATTATTAGTAATTAATTACTCGATTCAGGGGATGAATTTTGTGCTAGCTCTTACCTTGCTGCAGGGCCGGATTGAGAGCCGTCAGCGATGCTGGTAAGACTGCAAAAAAAGAGACACAAAATAGAGATTCAGGGAATTAGTTATAGAATCAAGCAATATAGGAAAAGGAAAAATAAAATCATAAATAAATAAGAAAATAAATTCATAATTATAATAATAATTAAAAAAAAATAAAGTTTTTATCTTTTATCAATCAAATGTAATACTTCATTAATGATAATCTTCTTATATTTATATTCAATAATAAAGTATCGATTTTTCGGCATATTCAAATATCGATTTATCTGTTTTTGCATGAAATAACAACACTGTTTCGATATATTCTTTCAAATTTCTTTCGAAAAAAGCCAAAATGAGAAATGAAGATTTAGATTTATATTCATTAATAAAGTATCGATTTTTAATCGTATTTAGATATCGATTTATTTGTTTTTGCATGAAATTGCAACACTGTTTCGATATATTCTTTCAAATTTCTTTCGAAAAAGCCAAAATGAGAAAAAGATATATTTATCTAGTCTATAACATAGAAAAGATATAGATATAATATATATTCAATAATAAAGTATTGATTTCTCATCGTATTCAGATATCGATTTATCGCTTTTTGCCTGAAATTGCAACATTGTTTCTATATATTCTTTCAAATTTATTTATTTCGAAATATTTATCTAATTTACAATACAGAAAATAAATAGTATTAAGTAGTAATTAGGAATAAAATTGGTCAATATTTACCCAAATTACCTGAGACTTTATCACGCACCAGTTTGCAACTCTCCAGCTCACCGATGCTGGAGAAGAGCGATCGCATCTCCTCCTGCGTCATGGTTTGCGGCAGATAGTTGACGATCAAATTGGTGCGCGACTCATCATTGCTGCCGTCGACGGACCCGTTGGCACTGCCGTTCTTCACTATATCCATGGCGTTGGTCATCCTGATCTTGTCCTGATCCTGCTCCTGCTGCTGCTGCTGCTGCTGCTGCTCCGGGTCCTGGTCCTGGTCTTGGTCCTGGTCCTGGTCCTGGTCCTGCTCTCGCTGCTCCAGCTGCTGCTCCTGCTCCAGCTCCTGCTCCTGGTCCTGGTCCTGCGCCAGCTCCTGCTGCAGTTCCTGCTCCAGCTCCAGTTCCAGCTGCCGATCCAGCTCCTGGTCTAGCTGCTGCTCCAGCTCCTGTACCGATCCTGGCTCTGGGTCTGGTCCTGACAGCTCCGTCGCGTCGGTTGGGTTGGGTTTTCTTTGTGTGTTTAGTATTTAATCTCACTGCTCGGTTGGTTGGTTACAAGGACCTGCTCCTTTTCGTTATATATTTTTTTTTTTTTTTAAGTTTTAAATGAGGATCTAGTTGCTTTGCACAAGTCCCGTCGCGAATTCCTTTCGTGTTTTGTTTTCTTTTTTTTTTTTTTTTTTGGGTTTTAGATCCACTACGATCGCGAAAAAATGTATTTGCTTTTTAAGTTATAAGTTTAGAGCGTTTTCTCTGGTCTAAAACGTTTAAAATTGAATTTATGCTTGAATTAGGGTTTTTCTTTGATTTTATGTTATTTTTGGTTTTGTTTTCTTTAGATAAAAGAGTAAATTTTGCTAAATGGGTGTTTCTTTGTTTGCCTTTTCGGAATGTTTAAGTGTTTTCCTCTTAGTAAATCTTTATTGTGAGATTTATAGTTGTAGTTTTTGGGTTTTTTTTTCTGTTTTCGTTTTTGTTTTCTTTGTTTTTTATAAAATTGCAAAAATGCAAAAAGTTAGCAATAATTTTTTCTTCGGTTTTTTGTTGTTTGTTTAGTTTTTCTTTTTGTTTATACTTTTACTAAATTTGCGCTGGTTTTTGGTTTTTACTTCTTTTACTGGAACTTAGCTTTGGTTTTCAAATATACATTCATATATCGCATATACATATACATATATGTATATATTGTTAGTTGTGTTATCCGTTAACCTCTTGTATATATACCGCTTGAATATGATTATTCGTTAATGTTTGCTTTAAATTAATAGTAGTTGGTTTTATTTGGTGGTGTTTGGTTTTTGTTTGCTTCTCCTTCTCCTACTCCTTTACTATTTCTTCTCTCTTTGCCTCGTCTTCGGTTTGCTTCTGTTTCTCTGCAGTTTAAAAATCTCCCTCGTCTGCTCCAATGATCCGTATCTTTCTCTGATAAATGATGGCTGTTCGATTGCTCGCTCGTTTTCACTCAATCTGGGAAGGAAAAGAGGGAAAATTATAGATTTTAAAATCATTTTGTATAATTAATTATTATTTATTTAATTTTAAACTAGAATTCTGCACAAACTTTTGTTTTCTCTAAAATTGATAGATTATTCCCAATAAAAGTTATCGAAACCTATCTAAATTATGTGAACATATCGAAACCCTTGCTATCTCTTATGCTGTTATACTCAAATGGGTTTTTCCTTTCTTATTTTCACTCAAGATACAAATATTTGCAATGTATATGCTCCTCAATTGGTCACATTTCAAGTAAAGCATTTATCGATTAAAAATACATATGTATATCGATTAATTTACACAAAAGTTTCGATTTTCTTTTGAAATACAATCCGGGTATTCCCTTTAAAGACTGAATTACTGAAAATGTCGTCGATAAATAGCTGTTATTTTCAACTGGAAAGACCTGTTCCCATATAAACTGCAAAAATATCGAACAACTCTAGCGATATCTTTCCGATTATTTCAGTAATTCACCCATCCAGGGAATACCCTACATACTTTCTCGGAAATACATGCCTCTTAGGACAGCGTATTATCGATTAATCAACAAAACAATGCTGACATATCGATAACTTGCTCTATCTCTAGTGCTGTCACCTTTTAAAGGACAAACTCTGATAAGCGCCAAACGGAAAGTGCCTGATAAGCGCTTTTCGCTCCCCGGAGTAACGACGCCAGTCACCACCACCACCACAGTTGCTACAAAGGACACCTTCAGGAGCACCCCTTAAACCCACACACAGAGACAAGGGTAAGTCAATGCCGAAAATCTGTTTATCAAACAACAATGGGAACCGGCTGTATTTTTTGCTTATCCTTAAAAAAAAACACACACACATATTCTCTCGCTGTCGCCTAATGGCTTGGAATTTAATTAAATCGCTGCACGATACGAAATCCCATGTGTAATAGCCTGATATATGATATGAATCGAAGGATGCTAACCCCGCATAAGCGACATTTAGTGCTGCTTCCTAGCCCCACCCTCCCTTGGAATCGTTTGCTGTGAACAGTGAAAACGCTGGAAATTGGCAAGGAAATCGCCGAAACCAAATCGCATTAAGCAAAACATAAAGGAAAATACGTGTCAAATGGTAACTTATGTCAAAGTAACAAAAAGAAGGGAAGTTTCTGCAATGTAAACAAATATTTTAGATTTTCTTTAAACATTGAAATGCTTATTTTAGAATTTTCTGTGATTTTAGATTTCTTTTAAACTGAAACTACAAATCTTGGACTTAACAAAAGTAACAATTACATGGTTTGCCTCTCCTTTTGAAATGTTTCCAATTGGAATTTCACTCGCTTAGGGGTTGCAAGCGTACATAAAAAGGACTTCCTAGATCCTGGCGCGTGCATCTGTGTGCTGCGTGTTGGTGTGTGAAAGAAAAGGACTGCATTGAAAATAGGGTAAAAACCTGACGCGAAAAACAAACAAACCGTCCGGTCCTGCCATAATGTCCTGTCCCGTTTCGGTCATTGAACTTTACTCCGTGTGCTCGTTTCCCCTGTATGTGTTTTGTGTTCCTGTTTGGGGTTTTTCACAGTTTTCCCTAACACATTTTCCCACTGCGCTTGCCTTTTTGTGGTCTATGCAAGGATCGTAGCAAGTCAAATGCGTTCCTTGTCCTGGTGCCAACAGCAACAACAGCTGTTCCTGCGTTCATTGAACCCAGATGAAGGAAAAGGTGCAATACTGGGCCGTAAAGGCAAATGTACTTAACGAAATAAGGTATTAAAAATACATTTGTTGGGTATAGAAATACTTGCAGTTTAAAAAGCATAAGTCTGAACTTATTTTGAAAATAAATACTCAATTATATTTAAAAAAATCACTAAGAAATACTCATCAAGTAGGCCAAGCCTTTCCCCTATAACTCGTTGTTTTTGTCATCTTGGTGAATCTCCACAGAAATTTTCATTCCTCTACGAATTCTGAAACATAACGCTTTAATTTTTAACTTAAAATATTCTTGAAAATATTCTCCGTCAAACGTAAGATCGCTAAGAATTTTCGTTTTTCTCGGGTTGTACTTAATATATATATTTTTTAGTAAAGATGCAAAACATCAAAGCCATGTCCTCCGACCAGCTGGTGCCCAATTCTTGCCCCTGGGCCCAGTATATTTTGGCCTTAAGGCAGCGCGCAGGCTATGAGGACAGGCAAGAGCAAGTGCAGGAGGTTCAGGCCGAACAGGAGCAGGCCGAAGAGGTGCTGGCTAAGGAGATGCCGGTCCAGAAGGTGCAGGCCGAGGAGGAGCAGGTCGACGAGGAGCAGGCCAAAAAAGTGCTGGCCGACGACATCCAGTAGACATCTCTCCTAGAATTTACCACTTACTGCCTTCCTGCTTTCACACACATGCAGATTTACCAACATATTCATAAATAATATACAAATACTTTGTACTTTATTTGTTAAGAAATGTTATTTATTTTCTCGCTGTGTACTTTGGCTGAAAATAAAGAGCAAGCTGGTCACAAAGGGCGCCACAGGACAAAGGGAGTTGCAGCGAATGTGCAAAGAGAGGGGAGCTGCACACCCGCAAGGCTGCAGGATCTGCGGCAGGGACATCCTTTTAATTGCACCAGCAACCCCCTGAAGCCCCAGGGCACTCCCTTAACCCCCTGCGTGTGTGTTTGTGTGTGTCAAAAGACGAAGACGGCAAAGGAGAAGCGAGAAAAAAATGTGTAATTGACACTCTTGCGCCGATATCTGTGACCTCATTTGCGAATGTGTGTCGTCGAGGGCCTTGAGGAGGGTCAGGATACGCGTCCATCTCAGGATACAAGCAGGTTCCCCGGCACATATGGCAAATGGTAAGTGTTTTTTTATTATTTATTGTATTTATTATTTATTATTATTATTATTTTGTATTATTTTTTAAATGTATTATTTTTTTATTTTTATATATTGTTTTTTTTTTAAATTATGTTTTTATTTATTTTTTTTTTTATTTTTATTAATGTTTATGCATTTATTTATTTATTTATTTATTTATCTATTTAATTGTTTATTTATTTATTTATTTCTTTATTTACTTATTTATTTATTTATTTATTTATTTTTATTATTTTTTATGTATTTGATTATTTATTTATTTATTTATTTATTTATTTATTTATTTATTTATTTATTTATTTATTTATTTATTTATTTATTTATTTATCATTTTTATTTATTATTTTTATTTTATTTATTTTTCTATTATTTTTTTAACAGTCAAATTGCAAAGTATTTAATTTTTACAAAACTTGATTACAAATTTAAAAATAGCTTTTTGTGTGATTCTAGGAACTCAATCTAGTTTTTAAAATATGTAATTTATCATAAAAGTTATATAAAAATTTGTTTTGCAATTTTTAAATAAGTTCTTTTTCCATCTAGAATTTTGAAATAATTAAACCCCCAGCAAAGCTTATTCCCAATACTATTCCACTTCTCAACGAGCTTGTGGCAAAGTCCTTGTAATTGCCAGCGAAAGGAAAAACAAATAAAAGATGTCATGGAAATTTTCAATGGCGTTACCCCCCCGCTATTATTTATCGATTTATTTTCGCCAGGCGCTTTTCCCTTGGCTTGTCCAAGTAAAAATAAATACATGTACTTGGGGGAGACGGCGTGATAAGACCGATTAGATCATGGCATTACGACTTACGTGCGAAGGATACGGCTACGGCTACGGATGCGGATACGGAATCGAAGAATCGGTCGAGAAGTGGCACTGTCATACAGCGGAGGAAGGGGTCCGGGTACTATATTATATAGATGTAGATGTATATATTGATTGCACAAAAAAAAACTTTCGCGTCGACTCGCTGCTGGCTCTCGCTTCTGCTTTTCCTTCTCTCGGTCTGCTGTCTCGCTTGCACGCTCCTTTGTCTAAAAGGACCTCCCAACTATATATATATATATATGTAGAGATATATATGCTCGAACTATATAGGATATAGCGGCGTATAGTCAGACACTCGTGGCACACACTCGAAAAAAATGCGAAAGAAAATGGGTTCCTTTGGTTTTTTTTTTGACTAGTGAGGAGGACTCTGGACTCAGTTTGAAGCTTTTCCTTCTTCTGACTTTTCCAAGTGTTCTTCTAATATATATAGAGAGATATTGCACGAAGTCGAGGTCGAAGTCGAAGTCCCGGGGAATTGCACAGTTTATTGCTTTGTTGTTTTGGTTCTTAGTTTGTCAGCTAGTTCGTTAGTTTTGTTTTTTGCTAGTTTTGGGTAAAAAACCAACCGAGAACACAACGAAATTCGTAACTGAACATACATATATATATAGAAGTATTTATACAACACAAAAGCCGGTGCAGAGGAGTAAAAAATTATAAATGAATGTTCTCGAACGAGAAACACAACCGAATGGAATCAAAACCGAACGAAAGCAACGAACGAACACGTACGACTGAATCGAGTGCGGCCGCACGGTTCCAGGCCTTGGCCATATATCCTTCTTTGCCGCGGCCGCCGCTATATCCTTGCATCCTTGTCGCCGTCGCCCCAAAAGCTGCAATGCGTGTAACAGAGACGGAGCGATCCGGCGAAACGAAAAACCAAAAAAATAGAGCCGTGCCTAGCCGTGCTGTGCCGTATCCCAGAGCCACCCCCTATATATCCTGGCTGTTACTCTATCTCCCTCGCTCGTTAGACACCCGGCTATAACCGTCTCGCTTTGCCGGTACACACCCTTTTCTTCGGAGAGCCAGCGAGTGAGAGAGCAAGCAGGCAAGCGAGAGAGTTTAGCGAGATAGCCCCAATTGGGCGGGGTGCAACGAAAAACGTGGCAGCGAAACGAGAGAGAGTCCTTGCACTTTCAAAAATTAAGCAAGTCATTTTTAGTTAAATTTTTTTTTTTATGTTCCATAAATTCAAAGAGTATTTCATTTTTGGCATCATAAAATTACAATATGTTAATAAAAATTTATTTTTTGGAAATGTCAGTATTTTTTTACAGTGTTCCTTGTGTTGGATGAAGGGTAGGGCTAGCAGAACTTGACTCAATGTGAATGATGCAAATTATATCAGGCTGAGATAATGGAAAAGGACTCACTCTACCTAAAAATCAAGCACTGTCCAAAGGAAAATATAATGTAAATATATATATATATATTTATATAAAAATAGATATTATTTATATATAATATAGATATTAAAAATATATATAATATATAGATATTAGAGCCATATAAACCAAAAAAGAGTTCATTAAAAACTTGTTCAAAGAAATGAAAATCAAGTAAGCTCATTAAGAACATGAAGATAAAATAATAATAATAATAAATATAGAAATTTGATATATAATATATAAAAAATAAAATAAAACTAGAACGTTCATAATAAATATAGAAATTTAATTTATATTATAAATAAAATCTATAAATAAAATAATACTTGGCAAGTCTAATTAATTAATATTTTGAAAAACCTTTTGACAATAATATATTAAACAAAAAAAATATAAAAAACAAAACAAGCACGCCGAAGTTCATATACCCTTGCAGATTCGTTTTGATATTTATATTATAAATTTAAATACTGAAAACACACACAAAACAGAGTTTCCCAGCTTTACATCGCTTCTATGGCTGCTATATGATATAGTCGTCCGATCCGGCCCGTTCCGACATAGCAGTGAGAGTATTTAGAAGACTATATGCAAAGTTTCATTCAGATAGCTTTAAAACTGAGGGACTAGTTTGCGTAGAAACGGACAGATGAACATGGCTAGATCGACTCGGCTGTTGATGCTGATCAAGAATATGGTCTACTTTATAGGGTTGTAAATGTCTCCTTCACTGCATTGCAAACTTCTGACTGAAATTATTATACCCTGCAAGTGCATAAAAATATGACTTTTGCTACAATTATAAGTATTAACTTGCTATGCTAGGATAATAAATTTAATTAAATTAATTAATAAATAATAAATTATAATAATAATATATATAGAAGATGAAATAGATCTTATACTGAACATATATGAAGTCTAGAAAATCAGATGCAGACAGCAAACAAAAAACGCTCCCGCCTGCTGTGCTTTCTTCGCCCTTCTCCCCCCCTTTTCAGTTATGCTTTCTCTCTTCTCTTTTTTGCATACAGAGAGAAGGATGCAGGACGAAAAAGGGGAGGGGAGAGAGCGAGGCCAGGACTCTGCCCGGTTCAGGGGGTTGAGGTGAGGAGGTAAAAAAAAGAGAAAGAGCACCTTGCAGCCGAGGAATATTAATCAGGCGCACACACACATACATACACTTGCCTCTCTCAGGAGAAACGGGATCCTTCACACACACACACGAACACACACTGGCGTACACTCACACAGCTTCCGTGTTATAAATAATGAAATTTCAGCATTTCGCTTGACAACAGCAAAAGGGGGATTTTGTCAGGGGGTTGCCCAGGGGGTGGGTGGGTGTCCTTTCTGGTGTCCTTTCCAGGGGCTGCTGAGTAGTGGGTGGTGTTGGGTGGCCGAGGGCTGTGGGTGGTTTCTCTCGAGTGGCAACCGTTTGCTTCGCTCCTTTTTTTAAGGACTCTCTGTGTGTGTGTGTACTTTTCATCCGTATTGCTTATTTTCTTTGAATTTCCTTCAGCCTGAGTTCTTCTTCGCCCTTTTTTTGTGTTTTTCTTGGTTCATTTTCTTTTTTCCCTGCTTTTTTTCTGTTTTTTTTTTTTTTGCATAGGCTCTTGAAGATAATTCTGTTTATCCTTTGACCCAATTCGTTTAATTTGATGTGAGTTGATGATGATGTTGCTCGTAATATTTTTTCTTTTTTTTAAGAGATAAACGGTTTCTTCGTTGAGTTGGGCAAAAATATATAAGTGGGCGTGGCTGGGCCAAAAAAAAAGGGAGGAGGAAAATATAAGCATCTCAAATGAGGGCCAATTTAATCAAACTTCAAAGGAGAGCTTGCCAAAATTTAATGAATATTTTGCTATATTCAAAATGTATTTATGTTAAAGATGTATTTATTCCTAAGGTTATTTATAATATATATAAATTTAAATCTTTAAATTATTAAACTAAAATAAGAAAAAACTCGTTTATTTTAAATGAAAAAAGTCTTTCTATGTTTTTTCAAATAAACTTGGATTTTGATTTGAAAATAAAATATTTTATAAATATTTTTTACTCTGCCTGCAACTCGTTTTCATGACAAAGGAAAACCCCCTGGTCAACCCTTTGTTCGTTCGTTGTAAAAATACAAAACAAAACAAAAAACACAACCGGCCATATGTCTCAATTTTGGAAAAGCATTTTCCAATTCTAAAGCGTAGATGCATGTGTCAAAATGTTGGAAAACTTTTGGACATCCCGAGACCGAATCCTAGAACCTGAAGAACCCGTTTTCGCGGGGAAAACAGAACACACACCGAAAACAGGACCAGAACGAATCGATTTGCATTTTTCCGCTTTCCTAAAAAAATAAAACAAAAAAAGGGGGAAGATCCAACCACCGCAGGATCGAGCAGAATTATCCTCGCAGCTGCCGCGGATCGGGGATAGGGATCTTGAACTGCAATTTATGGCTTTGCGCGACTTATTGACATCATATTGCGTGTGTGTGTGTGTATGTATTTTGCAGGGATTTTCCCTTCGTCTACAATTTCGCACACGACAAAATGTGTGCTTGGAAAATGCTTGTGTAAAACCCAGGGGGTGGAAAAGTACACGAAAACGAGAAAATACATATGTGAACTTTTGGTTTTATACAAACTTTTATTCTAAACAATCGAAATGAAGTTCCTTTTTAAAAATAAAAAGAATAGTATGCAGCACCGATGCCGTTGTTTGCCTTATTTAACCACTAGAAATCCTTTTTCCGAGCATCAGGCATCCACGTTCACCCCAGATCATCTTTAGGCTGGTCCAGAGCGTTTTGAAACATTGACTTTTGAATCCGAAACCATTTCCTGCTCTGCCTCCGCTAACTCAATGTACCGGATGCGGGTTTCCGAAGAAGAGTTCAGCCATAGCATAGAAGCTATATCGCGTAGGACATCACTTTTGATCTGTTCCTGGCCCTCTTGCATATCGGAGCACCACTTGGAGTAATCCGCTAGAAAAAGTTCAAAGGGTCGGCAGCCGCAAACTACAATAATTTGGTCACAATTGGAATTCATTTTCAAAATACAAATAATTTTTTGCGATAATTCGGAAACACTGATTATCAAAACTAACAAATTTTTACCAACTAGCTAGGAGTTTCGAAACACACTGACTGTTTACGGAAAAGGTCTGACTGGAGGTGACAATTCTAGCAGGCACAGCCTGCTTAACGATCTAAAATCGTTTCAATATTATTATATTAAAATATCTATAAATATAATTTCAGATCTTCTGGTGAAGATAAAATGCCCAAGAAACCAATAATTATTCCAATTTGCCATTGAAATCCTTATATGCCTTGTAGCTATATCCGTTCTTGTATTATATATAGTTTTATTATATAATTTCTTATATTAAACTAGTAAAAATAAAGCCCTATTCATTAATTCCTTCTATTCCTTTTGCAATTTCAAGTAATTACAATATTTACAAATTGGCCTCAATTATCTGCAAGCCAATTAGCAAGCATTTGTTTGTAGCATCTAAAAGGGATTTATCCTCTCTCTCTGTAGAGTCGTCCTTTGTGCGAGTTTCCTTTTCATCTGAACAGAATGGAAAATGGGAAATGGTAAATGGGTGTGAGTAGGTAAAATGCCACGCCCCTGGGGCGCTGCACTTTGATTGCCATCAAATTAATTTGCACCCCGAATTCGCAACAAATGATCGGCATTGTTGAAGGGGTCAATGCACCCGGCACACTACGCACACATACAACACACTCAATTGGAATCGAGATTGGTTTTGGAATTTATCGAGGAAACACAGCCAGGTAAAAGGGGATTTGAGTGTCCAATTAGCCAGCGTTATATTTGTTGGCTTTATTTTATAATAAATATTTTAAAAATATATTTTAAACCTTCTTGTTAAAGGGACTAAAGAAACTTAAAACAAATATTTAATTTCAAAACAGAAAAGTTAGTTTAAGAGTTGTTAAGCTTTGTTAGAAAGGCTAAATATATATTATACAAGTTATACAAATATATAATTCTTAATAAAAATATAACATACCATTCCACTCATTGCTGATCTAATGATCTCATTTTAATGATCGAATTTCTTAAATTTATATTAAAGTCAACCTTCAACCCTCGACCAGCGCAGGTATGCACTTTCTTACTCCAAATTTCATATTTGAAACATACATATATGTATGTATGGACACTCCGTATTCATATCTGTTTTCCATATATATACAACGAACCCAGCATTAAGGGTTGCCATGTCGAATGAGACGTTAAAGGAAAAACAGCTCGGATCATAATTGGACAAACGGCCAGTCTGGGGTTAATTAATGCAGCTAACGAGCTAAAAATGAGGAAAATTTCTCCAAAAAAAACCAGAAACAGTGGAAAGCCTTAAAAAAAATAGTTTTTTGTTGAAGAAAAATACAAAAGTAAGTAAAGAAAAGTTTGTATTAAATAAGAAATATATTTTGTTGGAAATTTTAAGCTTAAAAGTAATTTTCTCAAATATTTGATTTATGAATTTTACTTTTTATTTGGAAATAAATTAGTAGAAATGTTTATTTTTATATTTGATTTTAGCTTTTATTTGTAAATATTTAAATATTTCAAAGATTTTTCCTTTAAATCTATATTTCTGTATTACGTAGTTTACAAAATATTTTATAATATTAAAATAATAAAAATATATTTATTCATAAAACTCAATTTATTAAATGATAAAAATGATAACAAAAATAATATTTTTAAATTAAATTAAATTAAACAATAAATTTAAACAGCAAATACATGCTGCTATTTTTCCTTTAAATTTAAAAATAGAACCCTTCATTTTAAATATATTATAATTATATAAGGTCCAGGCCGATATCTGATCATAATATAGATATATTACAACATATGTATACAGCTCTTGTGTTCATTTGTGTGTGGACCGTTTTGTCACCTGACCATAAAGAGATAAACGGAGCAGGAAAAGCGCAGCAGCACACCACCACCATCATCACCATCACCACAGCAGCAGGAACGAGCACAGGCACTGGCAGGACCCAGCGGCACACGTACACTTCCTGGCACCACCTGCAGGCCCCCTGCCGCACTCGCTATCTCTCTCCCTCTCTGTCTGTGTAGGATATTGAACTCTGACACAATGCTATATACACACACACACGAACAGCAGTTGCCGGCCGGCAGCCAGAAGGTCCTGCATCCTGCATCATTCCACCCACACGGACACTGAGAGAAAACAAACTAAAAAAATATACAAAAATATACAACATTTTAATAAATGAAAAGTAGTTCATAAAAAAGTTTAGTAACATGCATGGTTTTGTTTTTGTATTTATTAAAAATATATTCAATATTCATTTGTTTTTGTACATTATAATTTCAGTCAGAAAAAGCCTTGATCGATCCTGTAAATCATATATATATATATATATATATATAAATATCAATTTCTTAAAATTTTGATGAAGTTTGCAGATTTCCGAAACCGGTGTCATTTTGACCTAGCTATGCTATTTTTAAATGGGTTCCTTTATACAAAATATTAAGATTTTGTTTATTAGTTAAGTTTTTTAATATAAAAATCTGGTTATATGTTCGTATATATGTATAAGATATAAATCATATATATTCTAGATTAGCATCAACAGCCGAATGGATTTAGCCAAGTCCGGATGAAATAAAGGGGTTACATCGTTAACACTTTAACATTTTTAATAAAAATTAAAATTTTTACAAATTCTATTTGAAAGTCAAGTCACTGTCCGAATTTAAATTAATGATTTTTAGACTTGATTATTAATTAATTATTAATAATAATAATAATTATTAATTAATTATGTTTTTTTAAGCTTTGTTAAGAAAAAATTCACATAGAAATATCTACTAAAGTCCTTAGAATTGCCAGATTTGTCATTATCATGGCCAAAATTATATATATATAATATGATTCGCCATAAAAGTCTTAGTTAATAAAACATAAAATCAAAAACAAATTTTTATTAATAATTTTTTTAATTTATAGGGGCTCAAAATCATCATTAAAATGGTAAATAATTCAAAATATAATTGAAAAGTATTATTATTACATTTAGAAACTGATGAATTTTTCTTTCCATGCATTTAGCGCCATGTATCTAGCTCTCTCTCTCTCTCTCTCTCTCTCTCTCTCTTTCTCTGTCTAATGTCCCGTTTTTCTCTCCGCTCTCCTGCCACTCGCGTGTGTGTGTGAGTGAGCGAGTGTGTATTTGTGGGGCGTTGTTTTGATTTTCCTAGATTGCGCAATCTATGAAAGCGCTCTCTCCAGGAAGCAAAGTGAGCGCAGGGAGAGCGTCTGCGCAAGGATATTTTTCTTTGTGTGTGTGTGTGAGAGAGAGAAGAAGTGCAGGGATGGTGTGAGATAGTGGGTGGTGCTTTGTGGGTGGCACATGTCCTGCGCACAAAGCGCGGAAATTGAATTTGCGGCAAAGGAAGGCGCAAAAAAAACGCAAAGGTAGCGAAGAAAACATTGCATTTGATGTGGTGTAAATGTATGCGAGTGTGCGTGTGTGTAGCATAAATATACAAGTGTATGTGTGTGTGTAGCATAAAAGCCGGTCGTTATGGCTTTAGCTTTGTTATTCCGTTAGCACGTAAAATGGTTTTTGATGTTTTTCCCTTTTTTTTCGTTTTCTTTTTTTTTTTGCCATAAATTGCAACAGTTATGTTGTTGTTGATATTTTTTTCTTCTTTTCCCTGTGTGTATGTGTGTTCACATACCATAACAAATGGCTTTAGTAAGTACACGTCGGTGTATTTCAAAAAAAAAAGAGCGGAAAATAATAATAATACAAACAGCAAAATCAGCTGAAACAAAACGAAACGAAAAACGAATTTAATTGTCCTGGCCAGACATTAACAGCAAAAGGAGATTAGACAGAGACGGGCCCAAAAGGCAGGCAAGAAAGAGAGGGACAGAGACAGAGAGGAGGTGGGTGGGTAACCGAAGTGGATGTGCCTGACATTAATGTAACAACAAAAGCAAAAAGAGAAATTAAAGCTTAATTTACATAATAGAGACTGATAACGAGTCGTCCTGTTACATCCCCAGAGGATGTCGACGTCAAAAATTCCCTATGAAAAATATTAATAAAACTGTGGCAAGAATTTAAAGTCCTTAAAAAATATGCATAAAAGTATTTAGTTAAATATTGTAATTGTATTTTGTTCTAGCTTATTTTTAAGCAGTTTTTAATTGATACTGAAAATAATAGCATTTTTTAAGCCCTGAATATAATTTTTCTGTCTGAAAAATCAAAGATTTTCCTAAAGGCATATTTAGGATTTGAAATTTATAAAAGAAAACCTTACAAAACCAAAACTTTTCGATATAGAAAAAACCCATTTGAAAGCTACAAATTTCTTGTAAAACATTTCCGCTCTGTCAGCAAAAAGATTACAATAAGTAAATCTTAAATTTAAAATTTTCCAACCACCCCCGAAAAAAAAAATCGAAAACAGAAAACGAAAAATCCAGAAACATGGCAGTTCCTTTTACCCGCCACCCAAAAACCCAAAATAAACGATGCTGTGGGGTGGCTTTTGTTTTTGTTGATGCTTTTGCCAACTTTAAAATTGCTTTTCAGCTCTACGCCGACGATGGAAAATCCCCTAGAAAGAGGCAGAGGCGCAAAAAGAAAGCAGAAAAAACTTTTCTAATTAATTGTTTAGCACTTCATCTGTTTTTTTCGGAAAGCTCTCGCGGATATGGATTGCATTTTCAGCTGTATTTGAACAGCTCCTGTCTACACACAAACAAAATAATATAATACAGAAAAAGAAAACAGAAACCCTTTACATACGATCCTACCCCCTTTTTTTCGGCAACTGCAACCGGATGCTGTCCATTTCAATTATCGCCGTGGAGTGGTGCTTGAATTTTGAATTTTTACAACCATTGTGTTTGCCGCCCCGTTGTCAGTTTGTGAATATTTGAGGCTGCTAGCCAAAGGCATCAGCATCGCCCAGAAAAAGTGCCCTACCTGAACAGCAAACCAAAATTTGTGTATCTTGTATTTATTAAGATTGGAATAATATTTTTATAAAAAGCTAATTTCAAGTAAAAAATAAGTACCTCTTATGTTTATTTCGAATCTTGAGATATCTTAAAATTTTGAAAATAAATTCAATTAAAAATCACAACTATTTCTCCCCGTGTAGCGCAATCGCCCAAAGCCTTTGGCCGAAGCTTAGCCAGAATTGAAATATATTTGTTTATGGATTTCCATGTGGTTGGGTTGGTCCGTCGGTCCGTGTTTTTTAGCAACTTTTTTGTTTCGGCAATGGCCGCTGGTGGTGGATCGCTGCAGTCCATCCAGTCGCTGGACGGGTGGTGGCACTGACTGTTCAATCCGGTGGTGGAAAAAGTCTGCTTTTCCGAAGTGCACTTCAATTGCATTAATTAAAGAAAAGCAAGAGCGCGCGGCTAGGCAAATAAACTTGTATCCCCTTTCACAAAAACTTCTCAATTTCATTTGCAGACTCCGATTCTCTGTGATGTGGAAGTCCCTTGTCCCTTGTTTGATGTCAAAACGAGAGGATTAGTTGAGTATTTTGTATTTTTTTGATAGGTTACACAAGTACTTGGAGGTTTAGAGTTTCAAATGTAAATGTTTAGTTAATTGAAATTTTGTTAGAAAATATAAGAAAATGCTTTAAAAAAAATACAAAAATTACTGGAACTCTTAAAAAAGTGTCTGCAAATTTTCTAAGATTTTTTAAAACCCTTTTTTATAATATTTCAGCACCTCATATATTATATTTATTCAATTTACTTATTAATATTTTACCCAACCAAGGACGTACGGAATTTAAACAAATATTAGACAATTTATTTAGCAAAAACTAATGTATTCAAGAGTTTTCTGGTCAAAAGTTAATTTTTATAACCATTTCTCGTAAGATTTTATAACTTATTGGCTATATTCTTCAACATCATCTCCAGGCAACTCAATTTAGTCGTATACGGAAACATTTCTCTCTAGTTAAATTTATTATATATTTATTTATAAGCCTCTTTATCTTGTTACTTAAAATTTCCCCCGACACCACTTAATTTCCATTAAAAACAAATGATGGACTGTAATTAATTTCGCATATGAACAAATTTCGTAATTGATTTCATGTACAGGTCCATTTCCATTCTCATTCTCATTCCCCTGTTCCCTTTCCCCTTCCTATTCAATAAAGTCCACGGAAAATTAATCATTTTCCCCGGCAAAGGTTTTCCGCTGGCATGCATGTAACCGTATTTTCCAGCTGCTGTGGATGCTTGTGTGTAATCTGTGCCATTTACCACAGCTGCATTTCGCTTTTCTCCAACTTTTCCTACCGATTTTCCGCAGCTTTTCACTGCGGGTTGCAGAAAAGTAGTGGGCGAAAAATAAGGAAAAACGATGAAAGCGCAGCGCATGCGTCATATTGATTTTACATCCGCCTGGCCATGCCGAATTGCCGTTTCCGGCTCGCAACTTCAAAGGGAAGCCTCCAATTTGCCAAAATGCAATATCCTGGCGCAAGGACTCGCCCAGGCTTTCCTTTAATTTCCCTTAACTTGCGGCATTTAGCAGGACATTGCGCATACGACCCGTGTTTCCAAATCGAATTATTTGCAGGCAACTTAATTACCAAAAGGAATCAATTGGCCTTTTTTCAAATTCTATTGAAAATTAGGAAAAGACTTAAGCAAGGGGAGGGCCTGATTAAAAGCTGAGAAACCTACAAATATATGTGCATTCCGAAGAATTATAAGGGAACAACGGAATGCCATTTCACTTGTCCGTGGAAATTGCAAACAATTGCGAATTTAATTGACAAAAGAAAAGAAAAGTCGAAGGCTATGGCCATAAGCCCTAAAGGAGCCCAGGACATCGGCCAGGGAAAATGGCAAATTCCATAAAAAAAATATAAACAACAATGGAAAAACCCTAGAAGAAAAGCTGGAAAATAAATCCAGGGGGAGAAAGACGCTGCGTGGAAAATAACTCTTTTCAAATTGAATTTCTTGCCGCTGAAAGCCTTAATTTTCTTGGACGTCCTCGCGTTTTTGTTCAACGCAAAAGTTCTAATACAATCTTGCTCTCTCGTCCTTTACTTCAATGCAGTTTTCCTTCAGTTACTTCAGTTTCCTTTTAGCTTTCCTTCAGCTTTTCCCTGTTTTTCAAGTGGGCGTGGCCCTGGCAGTGCGTTTTAATTTTCACAGAAAACCGCAAAGGGAAAAGCCATCTCAAGAATCTTCTCTCTTTCTTTCTTTTCTTTTTTTTTTTTTGTTCCTGTATGAATAGTGTGAGTTGAATGAAAGAATTTCACTCAATTTTCCTCAATGGAAGCAACAGAGTGTAAAAGGGGAGAATCCAATTTCTTATGGGAAACTCAGGCACACGAACGCACAGGGAAACTACGCAGGCAGCTCAAAAGTATGCTATAGAAATATAGTTATACCAGGAGATTCGCATAAAGTTGGTTTCTGATTGGAAAAGAATGAAAAAGATTCTCTAGTTTTCAAGGAACTGAATGTAATTGTTAGGGAAACCTCTTAAATTTATATTTATATTATTTATGTATTACATTTTATGTTGTATCCCTTTAATATTTATTCTTATGGGAAACCATCTCAAAAGTATGCTATAAAAATATAGTTATACCAGGAGATTCGCATAAAGTTGGTTTCTATGGGGGAAATGCTTCTTTAGTTTTCAAGTAACTGAAGTTAATTGTTAGGAAAAACCCTTAAAAATATATATATTTATATTATTTATATATTTAATTTTATATTGTATCTTTTGATGAATTGTATCTTTCCCCTTAAAATATTGATTCGTTTGATTCAATTTCTTATCGCAGCAGCTTTTCATTAAAAGTCCCTGATCCATAATAATCCCTGGAACTTATCTTAAAGCTGCTTTCGGCCTGCTGAAGTCAGTCAGCTGAGAGACATCCTCTGAAGGGTGGATGGGGATATATGAAAGCGGTTTCAGATGAGCATGAGGATGCTGGTGGAGAGTGGCGCCATAGTAGCCGCAGTAGTAGTGCCCTGGGGGTGGCAATGGTTGGGTTGCTGGTGCCTGGTGGCTCATGGGCAGTTCCATCTGCTCGAGGGTGGCTCCTGGGCAAGGAAAGTGCCAAAGTTCTGGCAGCATTTACATATTCTATATGCCATCATATATATGATGCCATACATGCTGTGTGCTATTTGTTATGTGCTCACAGGACGATAAGCACAGTCAGGCAGACAGACGGCTGCATTTTCTATTATGTATTCGTATAAAATATGGATGCTGCAATATATGCATTGTCAGTTGCCGGTTTGTGATATAATCCAGGCTTCACTCTCTGCCTGCTCTGACAAAATCCGATTTATTTAAATTTTAATGTCATCGCAAACAGCGAATGTCCTTTCACTCCCAGCTAATACAATCCCTTCTTCCCCGCCCCCGAAAAACTCTGAACATTTCGCCAGTATTGCATTTAAATAATAGATTTCCTCTTTTTTGGCTTTCGATTTCCACTTTGAATGGCAAACTGACATTTGACATTTATCAGCTAATCCCAGTGATTGTGTTGCATTGTTAGCATCAGGATCAGGACTAACAGTAACATTTACTTTTTTAATTGTTATTTATTTAGTCAAGTTGAAAAGCCACCATCAAGAAAGAGAGACATCAATAAAAATAGCGCAATTTACCTACGCCTAAATGCCAGCTATTTTCTCGATTAATTTGTGCCAATTTAAAAATCGATAAAACTGCCAGAAAATCGGTGCATTGCGTTGCGTTGCGACGCAACCATATAATGTGATTGAATGCTCCATCCTCGTCATCGTCCTGTAAATGCAATCTACCAGACAGCAGGGGAGCGGGGTGGAGTAGAGTGATTGATTGAAGGGCGGTGGGGCGGTGGGAGGTACAATAATCGTCAATGAAACAACAATGCAATCAACGAACACAATTAATGCACAAATTGCTTGCCGAAGAGCGATGTGTGTGCGCTGTGCGAGGACAATGAGGAGGACTACCGCCACAGAATGGGTGAAAAAGCTATTGAGAATTTTCCGTATATCACAATTTTCGCCATTTTTGCAATTTCAATTTTAACGTTCGCCATTGTAAACGTGAAGAAAATTGGATAATTGCAATTTGCAAAATGGCCAAACGTGTTTTTTGTGACAAATGTTTTATGGCAACGTCCAAAAATAAAGCAATTGAAGCAGCATTTTTTTAATGATACTTCTGTGATTTTGTTTAATCCATGTAAATAAATTATAACCTTAAAATAAAATAAAAATAAAACACATTAAAACCAAAAAATATAAATATAAATAAATTATAACCATACAAAAAATATATAAATTGATAAATTATACAACGCCCAGTGTCATAACTCTTTTAAAACCTTTGACACTTTCAGCAGTGGGTTTTATGACACTATCAAAGTGCTGAAATTGGATCAAAATGAAGCAGTTGAAGCAGCATTTTCATTTTGATATTTCTGTAATTTTGTAAAGTAAAAATTGAATTTTAAAAAATGTAAATAAATTATAACCTTAAAATAAAATAAATATATAAATAAATTCTAACCATAATATAAAATAAAAATAAATTATAACCATAATATAAAATAAAAATAGATTATAACCATAAAATAAAAATATATATACATTATATAACGCCCAGTGTCATAACTCCCCTTTAAAGCAGGTGTTATGACACTATCAAAGTGTTGAAGTTGGATCAAAATAAAGCATTTAAAGAAGCATTTTCATTTTAATATTTCTGTAAGTTTTTAAAGTAAAAATTGAATTTTAAAAAATTTAAATTAATTTAAAAAGTACAAACTAGCAGCTTACATCTAATAACGCCCAGTGTCTTAACTCCCTTACAACCTTTGACACTGTGGGTGTTAGGTGTTATGACACTATCGAAATATTGAAGTTAAATCAGTTGGATTCGATAAGATCTTTACATTTTTTTATGCACAAAAGTTAACAAGATATTTGTATATATAATAAAATATCCTAATACCAATCTAGGTTAGAGTTTTCTTTTAAGATTTCAGGGGATTTTAGAGATTTAAAGATACCACTTACCTTATAAGTCGTTGTCCTTAACTGATATTTTCGGGTTTTATAAAATATCACTTTACAGCTGATCTCTGTTCGATCTTGTTTTGTCCCTTCGCTTTTCCCCTCAATCTCCGCTTTTGCACTTTTCCTTATCCGGTTCTTTTTTCTTCTCTCCCGTTCTTAGTATAAATTCTTGTAGCTCGACGTTTGCTTGGTTTTTGTTTTCAGTTTATTTAATTTTTGTTAATTTATAGATTTGGCAAATATTATTTTGTTAACCGACTCGCTTGCGGGGATTTTTGCTCTAAAAAATATTTCGTCGTATCTTGAAATCGTTGGAAGTCCGTTTTTCTTGTTTTTTTTTTTTTTAATTTTCTTTTTTTTATTTGCTTGTTCTTGTATAAATATTTATTTCTTTAAGAAATTCAAGTCTTTATTTTAATATTACTTTTGTTTAACTTCTTTTCATTTGTTGTGTAAATATGTGTATATAGTTTATTTGCGACAAAAAACACTTGCATATGGTATGTTTTTATATTTTTTTATTTTATATTTTAGGGTTTGGTGTTGATGATTTCGAATTTGGAGCCTTTGATGCGCACTGCGCCCTTTCCCAAAACTCTATAAATTCAGTATAAAACCTTGCGGAATATATATATATTTTTGTATATATATATGCTATAGATTGATTGGCTAGACACTCACCGACAAAGGTATTCAAATGTTTTATTTCCGACTATTTATTTTATATATATATTATATATTTTATATATATGTAAGTATGTTTCTAGCTAGAGCACATTTACATTTACCCGAAAAAAAACAAATATTTGTCCGTATGAAATCAGTGAATTACTATATTTTTTTTGTTAGTATTGGTATAGTATTATCCTTTATTATAAACTGTTGGTGTGGGATTGCTTTTCCTTGACGAATTTTGGTCTTTTCTCTTCGGTTGAACAACACAGGAATTAAATATTGGAAAAGTTCGATGAGAGTTGAATGCAAACTTGTTATTTTCGATTTCGTTTCGAGAGTTTGGTTAATTTTGGCTTTAACTTGATTGCTGCCAGCAGACTTTTTCTGTTTTATTTTTAATATTTCTTAAAACGCTTCAACTGGGCTGAAATATAAAACAGAAAGGTAGAAGTAGGAGAAGACTTAAGATTTGGTAAAGGTAAGGAGTAATTAGGTCGATGCCACACCCATTCCACATATACATACTAAAGGATACACGGCAAGAACAGGTATTACTCTTCATTATAAATATTACAAGATTTTTGTTGGTCACGTTCTATTAGTTAGGAAAGGAAAATTATATTAAATATAATTTTTATATATTTAAGACATTTCAATTAAGTAAAAAGAAATTTTATAAGGTAAACTCATTTCTTACAGTGCATCAATGGTTGTTCCTTAACCCTTTTACTCACATTTCTTAGGCAAAGCTGTGTCCTTAGAGTGAACCTGACCTCGCCAATGGAACAGGGATATATGTATGGCTTTCGACCGATCTCACTCACACATACACTGACTCACTCACTCACTCACTAGTACAAAAAATATATAAAAAAGATTGAGAAGGACGTACTGCTGGCTGGCTGGTTGGCTGGCTGGCTGACTGACTGATGGAAAGGACAGCGGTTCCCCAGGATCCTTTCCTTGCCTTGCCTTCGTTGCGGGTCTTCCTCAGCACCGATCTTGAAAATGTTTGCCTAATTTGTTGTCTTGATTGATTTGTTTGTTTGTTTTAGTGTTTTTTATTGATTTTTTGTTTGTTTTTTAGTAGTAGTATTGGCCTTTTGAACTACGAAAACAAGGAGAAATCATATAGCGACGCAAATGATAAATCATATGAGTAGAATAATACGAAAACGCGCTTAAAAAAGAACCGCGTTTGCTGGATGCGCCGAAGACTGCTTGACTCGTACTGAATTTCCCTTAAAAACACTGAGAGAGTGAGTGAGAGAGCGAGGCGCTTTTCCGCAGTAGCAGCAGAGCCGACAGCGACTGCGACAATTTCCACGGAAATCCCAGCAGCAGCAACAACAATCACAGGCGGCTCCTAGAAAAGCTTTCGGGACGAAGCTTTGCCGCCTCGCCTCTCGATTTTCCGGCTCCAAACTCTCCAAAAAACCAACGCTCTCTCCAATCATTTGGAAATGCATTTTCCAGAGCAATGGGGCGGGCTAGGAGGTGGGAATGTATGCCACTAGATTGGCGCTTATATCCCATGTAATCTGTGTAATTTCAGCTGTTTGCAACTGCAACAAAAAATCTATGTATAAAAATAGAAATAGAAACAGGAGTTGTTCAGCGACACTTGGAAAATTTAGATTTTTTTAAATGTATAAAAAGAATTAAGATTAATAACATATTTTTTAAGTTTTAAATTAAATTGTTATCTTACAAGATATTTATTTGTACTAAGTTTCCTTTTAAAAAATTGATTTAAAAGTATATAACACAAGCTTTAAATATTTTAATGACACTTCAAAATATTTATTCTGTACAAATAAAATTAAAATAATTTTAAAAATATTTTTTATTTCCTTAAAGTTAAGTTTCGTTTACTTTTTAAACTAAATAAGAAAATATATATATATTTCTTTATATCAAGGACTAAAAGGAAGGCTGGGAGAGAAAAGCGCTGAAAATGAAGCAGAACCGGCGACAAAAGCGATTTGAAAATGTGCAAATATTGGCATTGAGCTTCGGTGCACTCGCATTTGGAATTAATTGAAAGACTTTGTCTCAGCTGCCGGCAAACAGGATGCAGGCTGCAGGACGAATATTTGAACAGCAATTCATGTTCAACTGAGGACTCAATTTGCCCAAATAGAATCTAATCAAATATTAATATTCACTAATGAATTTATAATGGGCTGCGGTGCAATTTCATCACAAAAAAAACAACAAAAAACAATCAACTGTCTCGCCGAAAATGAAATG
Organism: Drosophila bocki; assembly: GCA_008042715.1. Lineage (NCBI taxonomy): Eukaryota > Metazoa > Arthropoda > Insecta > Diptera > Drosophilidae > Drosophila > Drosophila bocki. The sequence continues at coordinate 45,716 of VNJY01000397.1, forward strand.
AAAATCTGTTGAATATTTAACAAAAAATTTTAATTAGTTAAGTAAAGCTCATATAATTTTTTATTAATGATTACTTTATACAAAATTTCTACAATTCTATTTATTTAATAAATTATATAGGTTTTTTAATACATATTAAAAATCCTAATGAACCCCCTAGGAAAATCCTTCGCTTTTAAAATTTATAATTTTTTGTATTTAATAAATTTTTTATATTGAAAATCCTTATAAACAACCCACGAAAATTCTTGCCTTTTAAAATTTATAGTTTTAATTATTTATTAAATTATATAATATATGTGTTTATTTTATTTTAAAAATTCGAATGAACACCAAAAGGAAATTGTTGCCTTTTAAACTTTATAATTTTATTTATTTAATAAATAAAATATGTGTGTTTTAATATTAAAAATACTAATGAAAGCCGAAGGGAAATCATTTGCATTAAAATTTATAATTTTTTAATAACTTTGGACAATTTTATTGGGTAATTGTAGAATAAACTATATATTCTTATAGTCCAAGGCCTTAAATAACAGCATCAAATCTCTATTATAAATATATATCTATATAAATATTATCTATTATATAGACCACATCGGTTATGACTGAATGTTTAAGCTGCTCTTAGTTGCTAGCCAAAAAGAGGCTGCAAATTGGCATTGTAAAAGCTATATTATTTTGTATCTATAACTAATATTTAAGTTTGTAAATCCCCCAAAAACTACACTGCCTGCATCCCCGGACAATCCTCTGTCATTATTTCACTTAATGTTAAGAGCTCCCTTGAAGTCAATTGCAATTAGTGAGCTTACTTAACATTAGGGTCAACCGGGGGCCGCCAGCTTTTCAACAATTTCAATTAATTAAAATAAATAATGAAATTATGTGTGCAGCCGCAGAGAACCCACTTCCACATCCACTCCCACAGCCATTCCCGTGATTATCTAAGCCAAATCCCGAACTGGATACACATTGCAATGGCGCATACATATAGTCACAGCTGCGATGATATATAGTCAGGATGTGGGATGTGCAGTTGCTCCACATACAAAAAAAAATCAAAGAAGAAAAGCTCTCACTGCGATGGGAAAAGCTCGCGTAGGGGCGCTGTCCCAATTGGAGAACATTTTCCGGGCTTTGTAGACTTGGGCAAGCCAGTTGAAGTTGTTGTTTTTCCTGCATTTTGGGCGGCGCTATTCGAAATTGTGTCAAACTGGGCGCCGAACACGCCCCGAAAGCACGGAGACCGGCCGGCGAGCTCTGGACCATAAGAGATGGCCATCGAGAAGCTTCTTCTAGGACATGAAATCCTGGAGACTGAGATTGGGAACAACAGGGATTGACTTAAAAACGGCGGCTGGTGCCTGACTTAAAGACAAAGAACATTTCTTTTTGGAAAGAATTCGTAGAATTTGAATAATGTTTATATCTATATATATATTTTTTTTTGAATATCAGGGACATGTACTTCTAAGAAAAGGCTTTATTATAGTGTAAAAATATAAAATTTCGGGTTTATATAAAGAAATGTTGTAACACTTTTAAAGCCCAACTGCAGGCCACAGTTTTTGCAAAGAAAGAAACTATTTACTCGACCAATTTTTGGGGTAAAACCCCCTAAGGCGTTTCAATTATTAATAGCTGGTATTTTTCAGGATGTACCAGGGGTTCCTAATGGGTAAATACAAGAGGGAGAGTGTGGGGAGTGGAAGTGGGAGAGGGTGGGACACTTGCAAGCTCTGTCACGTAGTCGGGCAACTCGTACGCAAAAGTTGTGCCAAGTTCTCGAGTCAACATCGGACTTGCACACACACAGAGCTACTTAATTGAGTGCTGGGAGCAGGAGGCACATCCTGCCGAGCGTGTGTGCGGCCCCAGGATATCCACAAAATAGATGGAAATAAGGAGAAGGAGGAGCGGAGAGCGCAAGGATTGCAGAATTAACCCAATAACAAGTGTCGGTAACAAGGATTCTCAGTAAAAAAAAAAAAAAGAAAACAACGAGAGAAAGAGAAAAAAACTATTAAGCCTTAAACCCGGCTCCTGCGTTAAGGCTCTTACAGCACTCTAAGCTCACTTAAGCCCAACACAAACAAAATAAATCGATAATAGTTAATGCAGGATACGCCACATCCTTGGCTGATCAAAAAATCATATGACACGTAGCACAGCCATTTCTCAGGCACACAAACGCACACGCAGTGTTTATTTATATATTAAATTTCAAGCAAAATATGGGATTTTTATACTCTTCCAGGGTATAATAGTTTTAGTCAGAACTTTGGCTCAGCGAAGCTTCCTTTCTTGCTTATATAAATATATGGTTTACCTTAAAATCTTTGAAACTTTTCCAGCGAAGCTACACTTTTCCAAGGGTCTTCCAGAAGGATTAAGATGCACAGGTGACAGGTGAACACGAGGGGAGGCGCGCACTGACTAAGAATGGGGCGGCAGAGGTGTTTCTATTTATAGGTAGCTAGAAAGAGAGAGATAGAGATGTTGATCAGAAGAAAGAAAGAGAGAGGTTGATCGAGTGAAAAACATAGCGAGAGAGTGGTTGATCTCTCTCTACCTCTCTCTATCTCTATAGAGATCTCTCTACCTCTCTATATATATAGAGATCTCTCTCTCTATATATATAGAGAGGTAGAGAGAACTCTCTCTCTCTATAGAGATCTCTTTACCTCTCTCTCTCTCTATAGAGATCTCTCAACCTCTCTCTCTCTCTCTATAGAGATCTCTCTACCTGTCTCTCTCTATAGAGATCTCTCTACCTCTCTCTCTCTCTATAGAGATCTCTCTACCTCTCTCTCTCTCTCTCTCTATAGATATCACTTTACCTCTCTCTCTCTCTCTCTATAGAGATCTCTCTACCTCGCTCTCTCTCTATAGAGATCTCTTTACCTCTCTCTCTCTTTCTCTATAGGGATCTCTTTACCTCTCTCTCTCTCTCTCTCTCTATAGAGATCGCTCTCCCACTCTCTATATATAGAGATCTCTCTACCTCTCTCTCTCTCTAAAGATATCTACTTACCTCTCTCTCTCTCTCTCTTTATAGAGATCTCATTACCTCTCTTTCTCTCTCTATAGAGATCTCTCTACCTCTCTCTTTCTCTATAGAGATCTCTCTACTTCTCTCTCTGTATAAAGATCTCTTTACCTGTCTCTCTCTCTATAGAGATCTCTATACCTCTCTTTCTCTCCCTCTACCTTTCTCTCTCTAGCTGCCTATAAATAGAGGCACCTCTGCCGCCGCAGCCTCAGTCAGTTCCCTCGTTTTCACCTGTCATGTGTGTATCTCAACCCATCTGAATGACCCCCGAAAACGTATTGTTTCGCTGGAAAAGTGCAAGTTCATATTATAATTGTCAAAAAACGCCAAGAATCTCTGCAATCAAAGGAATTAATTATCGATGAATCCCACCCAAGTCTCCTGTGTGAAGATGGAAGGCCACAGGTTCTCCTTTACTGCAGGTAAGTCCAAGCCAAAACCATTATTGTTTATACATAAAGCTGGATTAGCAGCGATCGGGTTAAGAACCTTAGCTTAAAAACAAAAAGAAAGCTAACTTAGGAAACAGATCGCTCCTTGATTCCTTGATCAAGTTGATTGATAAAATCAAAACATTATTTACAATATATCAGGTTATATTTGTGAGTTTTGGGGTAACTTCCATTTGGAGCTAAGATCCGTTTATATATGCTATATTTTATATGTTACATTTTTGTATGTTATAATTATAATTCAGTTTTTATGGCATCTATTTCTATTCAATACATATAAAAACATATTAATGGAGGGTCGATACTTAATAATTCAATTGCAAACTGCTAGGGTATACAAACTTCGGCGTGCCGAACTTGGCTTGCGTTCAATGATTTTATTCTATATTTAAAACTGAAACCTAGACATAAAAAGTCAATGTTTATAAATACTACTCCTTAATTAATCGAAGAAAGCTAAACACTTAGTAACCGAAAACACTTAAACTAAGATATATGCACATATGTACATATCTACGATCTGGAGGAGCTCTTCTCTTATTGCCATCCGATTCGTTTTCTTAAGGAGCTGGGTTGACTGCTGACTTCAACAGGTGCTCGTTGAGCCGTGCACTTACCAATTAGCATATGCACTTCAGTTGGCATCACCATCCCCCTTAGCCTTTTGACCCCAGCCCAACCTCCTCCAGGACCTGGCCGTATGCAGTTCCTTGCCGGAGACCAAACATCCTCGCTCCAGTGGCGTTTTAACGCTTCAAATGCATAACGAGGGCGGCTCAAAGGGGTTAAGTCACTCGCAAGCACTCGCACTCACACTCACACTTGCTGGCGAAAACACTGGCAGAAAAATGTGGGGCCAAGGGGAAAAAATAAATCAAAATAAAACTATAAAAGTGTTTACATTTTAAAAGGAAACTATTTTAAAAACTAAATTCAATTTAAAAAAAAGGTAAAAAGTTATGTAGGTTATATATTTCGTTCAGTGTACTCGTCAGCTAGGGCGGGATGAGAAAATAAAAGGGGTAGTGTAATTGCCTTAAGAGGCAACAAAAAACGAATCACACAAGCCGCTGCACATCAGCTAATTTCAGGCTCTTTCTCTCTCTCTTCCCAAAAAAAAAAAAGAAAAAACCATCAAAAATGGAGGAATAAATGGCAGGGAGAACGTTAAGAGAAAGAGTGATGGCAAAGAACTTTTAACAGCCATCGAGTGACTTCCGTTTCCGGCAGCCGAAAATTTCCCCAAACCGTAAACCAAAAACCAAACCCTACAAATGCTAATCAGCTGAATGGCAAATCAGTTAATCTATATGCCACCACAAATCGATCGAATCAGTGGATATATGTATATATATATGTACATCTGTATATTTATATATCTGTGTAAATACCAAGGGAGTTGGATATTTATGCGTTTCGACACCCAGACAGTGCGTGTGATTAATGTATAGCTCTTCTGTCTGGTATTATTTTATGTTAAAGCAAAGGTTTTTATTTAAATAAATCAATAATTAAGGGAAATAAATTAATTATATATATTCTATAATTAAGGGCCTTTTTAAAACCCCTAGAAATTAGTCTAAATGTAAACAAATAAATATTTTAGGTATCAAATTCTTTGTTTACGATATAAACTTTACATTTTGAAGGGTTTTTGGTGCATTTATTTGATTTGGTATTTTCAACCCCCAAAAAACTCAGGTGGAAAGCACTTAGTTGTGATGCTGTTATGACGTATACGCCCCGTGTGGCGCTCACTATGCAGTAGTGTCTATGTATACACATCCTCATGTAAATAAATGCACTTGTGTCTGTGCCAGAAAGGGACGAACTCAGAGCCCCACCCATCTCTCTCTCTCTGTTCCACTTGGGGCCGTAGTAAATAAAGAATAAATAAAACGACAAAATCTAACGATGCGTTATGCGAATATTTGCATTCGAAATTGAGAAATTTTCTCTCTATAAATGTGCGTGGGTGCAAGCCAGCTGAATACATACACACACCCACAACCGGAACAAGCACCCAATCCACCCACCCACACACACGTGGGGCATCTTTGTGTGAACGAGTCCTATGTACGTGTATTACATACCAAATTCAATACAGGGTGATTCCCAAATAAGGATGAGTTCTTAAATCTAAGATATTAAGGGAAATTTGAGAAGCTAATAAGAAAGATGCTAAAGGTATGCTCAGTACACCTTTATTCAATGAATTCCTTAACCGTCTAGAACCCAAAAATGCCTCGAGGCACTTATAACATTATAAACATTTCAAAACTAATATAATAAAACCTCTTTTTACGTTTAAATATTTTAAGTTAAAAATAAATGCCTATAATTAAGCATTATATATAAGCATTATATTGAAAGGTATCAGAAGCTTTTAACGGTAATTTTACACGAAAAGTTAAAATAGAAAACTAAACCAAACCATTTTTGTTTTTAAGTGAAAGGTAGGTAAATTAATTTTGTATTAATATTAATATTAATTATTAAATACTTTCAAACAAGTCTGATCACGTTAACATCCTGTTAAAGCAGGTTAAAATTAGTTAGTAGTTCAAATATAAATAATATAAAATCTTTATAATTAAAAAAGATAAGAACATAAAGGTATACATGTACATATATCCACACAGATTTAAGTACTCTAACCCAAGCTCTTAAAACATTTGGAAACTGTCAGGAGGAGAATATCACCCTCTGTTTCGCATCGTTGCATGGCACAAATAATTTCCACATTGCTCGAATAAACAAGACAAGAGCAGGCACATTGGAGCTAACCAAAGGCACCCAAAAACAACAACAGCGTTGATGAAAACGATGAAGAACCCTCGAGGAGACCGAAAATTATTCACAGCATACACAGGCGCATGCATACCCCTGTATAGACATGGACTTGGATGTGTGTATGCGATGACACTACACCACCAACACCACCACAACCACCACCACCATCATCATCATCCAAAAAGCAGCCCAACTCCCCGCTGAAACTGAAAACAAAACCAAAACCAAAGCTCGGTCGCCCATTCCCCCGTGCTTGGCTTCATCTTTTTCCATTTCTTCTACTCAAAGGACTTCCGCCATATGGCCAGAGTTGGCAAAAGTATAATTTATCAAACACAGGGTTTTCAGAGTGCAGAAACCAACTTATCAGGACAGTGATTTCAACAACAACAATTTCCATCAAATAGTACGTATTTTCCGAAGGATAAATAAATACGCAGGCAGAGTCCTTTAATTATATATATATACATTTATTTAATGGCATAATTTTCTTATTCCTGGATTTCCAAATGGGTTCTTCCGGGCTCTCTAAGGAATATTTTTCAATTTTCACTACTCCACCGGCAAGTTTCTATTTAATTTTTTAATTGTTTTCGTTTACACATATTTCTATCTCTAATTTATAATAAATATACAGTCGCCAAATGTTACAGAAAGTCAAAAGCAATGCACAAAACTGGCTCAGAATTTTTACAAGGATTTTAATCAAATCCGATCCCAGCCTAAGGACTCGCACACACATCCTTTTAAACAATTATAATAGAGACAACTTAGTGAACAACAAATGACGCAAATTGGAATAACTCCTCTATTGGCTTCGATTTCCAGGTGCTACGTTGGCCAGCACCGCCTCGGTGACCGCCTTTAGGGCGGCGGGAGCAGCAGGTGCAACTGGTGCCGGAGTACCTGCAGCCACCGGCGAGTCTGGGGGACTGTGAAAGAAATACAGCAGAAATCCGGCGGCTAGCACAACGTGGGCACTCAGTATTCCGATGATGAGGAATAACGAGAACTGCGAGTTCCGCAGGGCTGGCGTCAGAACGGCAATTAAAACAGTTCCCGAGAGCAGGGCAGCTGTGATCACCAGGAGCCACTGCAGCACCGATATCTGGAAAGGGAATTATTTACAATTAGTTATATTATTTTCCAATATTATAATGAAACCTTACATTGATCACCCATAGAATTGAAACGGGAATGTAAATGGCCAGACTATAACCGTAGATGCACATCAGCGACAGAAGAGTCGGCGTGTAGCTGGCCTGCAATGAGACGCGAATGTGAGCGGGACGGCAATAGCAGCCCTCGGAGCAGGAGGAATACTTACGCTATCCGTTTCCACGGCATCCGCAGTGTCCACCGGCTTAAGGCTGTACTTGAACAGGGCCCAGAGGACGGCCGGCAAGATGTTGGCGTAGAGGAAAATGCAGGTGGCCGCATAGGAGACCAGGTGGAAGTTGTAGTGCCAGTGGTAGCCATCGCTGGCATGATGCAAGTAGCTGGCTAAATTGCCGCTAATGGCAATCGAGAAGATCTGCAAGGGGAAATGGAAAAGGATTAGAAAAGATATTTTCAAAACCCTTTTAACCCTTATAAATCTTGAAAACATGTCTTCCCCAGCTTCTTAGCTTATTTTTTCTACTAAAATAAGCCTTTGAATAGGGAAAAACTACACTAAAGTTGGTGAAAACCCTCAAATAGAGTTTTCCCTAACCGGAAATACCTATGTAAAATCATAAAACTTCTTTGGCTACCAACCAGGGTGACGGTGATCCAGAAGGGACCGTACAGATCCGGATTCTCGCCGATGTTCATGCGCAGGTAATTGCCCGCCGCCCGCTTGGGTATCATTGAGTTGACGATTCGCTCAAGAACCATGTAGGTGTCCACGTTGAAGAATTGCTGGTAGTACTCAATGGTGAGGAAGGAGAGCCGAGCGCCGCCAGCACCACCGCCTCCCGATCCGTCCAGTGAGACATTCTGTGCCTGGTTGGAGCCACCGCCGGCCATGTTCTGGGCGGAGGTGCTCATGTCATAGATGAGATCGGCCAGCGGATCGCCGCGCTGACGTTGAGCATTGGAGCCGCCACCAGATCCGGGGCCGGAACCAAACCCAGATCCGCCGCCCTGTGCGTGCGTCGGCGAATTGACGTTGATCTGGGCTGGGGCTCCGCCGCTATAGTCGCGGAATTGCAGCAGGTCGTCGGCCGTAGGGGTCTCCATTTGGATTCGGTTTTCGGATTTTCGGATGCACTGCCTCTTTGTGCTTTATTTTAGGTAAATATTCCACGTACTTTCGTCCAGCAGTGTGGCCGCCCCGATAACGATAAAAATTACCTTGAAGCCTACACGAAAATACCAATATATACCATTTCAGTTTGCAGAGATACCAACTATATACCATAAATATAACAGTTTTTTCGCACAGTTGAAACAGCTGATTGGGCCACGAGAAGTAAACAAACCGAAACGGCAGATAGTTATAAATATTTTGGAATGCTAAATTAAAATTGGACTGAATTTCCAAAGAATGAGAATGCTTTAGAAACGATACAAATGTGCTGTAACCAAACAATTCCCTTAATTTATTGACTACCAAATAGTAAGGCCAGAGCTGGGATAGTTTATATTACCATTATTACCATTAAAGTTTGAAAAATATATATTAAAATAGGCTTTGAGGGCAGCAAATGTTTGATAAAGACAAATGTGAATGCAATGCAGAATAATCAACTTTTTGTAAAGCTGCCCAAAGGAGTTCGAGCGGAAAAGAAATACTGTCAATGTTTCGCCACCTCTATCGCTTTTCGAGCATTTTGGTCGCAAAACTAGTTGGTCACACTACATGTTACATCATGTGCTACCAAAATAACTAAATTTTATTATAAATTTGCCGCAATCAAAGCTTTTCTAGCGCCCCTGCAACTGGACTCCATCGGCCCAAGCGGTGGCAATGTAACGTGCATTCAAAGGCTGAGCAACGCTATCCAAGCATCCACACCTAAGCCGGGCGAGCCGACGACATAAACCGAGCAACCGAAACACGCAGGCAGCGCAGGAATAAATATAAATAAGAAATCTACATAGCTAAATAAAACAATACGCGCGATGAGCGAGAGCAGTAACAATCAGGTTAGTTGACGAAGGGCGCGAGAGGAAGAGGGAGCGAAAGCTAAAACGTAAACTTTATCAATTCGACAAGTTACGCATACAATTGCCAAAAAAAAAAGAGAACAAAAAAAACAAATAAAACCTCTGCTTAGATTATTTTCGCCTGTTTTTGTGCACTTGTATTTGTTTGAAGCGCAATTTGTTCGCGTTTTGTGTGTGTGTGTGTGTGTGTGTGTGCAATTTGCGCTGCGGTATTTTCCTTTTCGTCATATATACTTATGCATATTATTCCATCTTTCTGTTTTTGCACTTAGTATAATTTCTTATTCTGTTTCATTTTCATTTCAGTTTTGTGACGTTGATTTTTGAGCAAGCCCCCACAAAAAAAATATATATAAATATTAAAAAAAAAAAGTCCGAGCACAGCCAGAAAGAAGCAGGAGCACACACCGTACTATATTTCATCCATTTTGAGTTCCGTGCGGTCAGCAATTTTTTTTGTTACTCCGGGCCGTGCGTTACTTGGTGTTCCTTGGAGTTCCAGGAGCGGGAGCGGGTGCTGGAGGCTTCCCAGCGAAATTGTGTCCATTGGCTGCATACCTTTTGTTTTGTATCGCAATTCTCTTCTACTCTCAAATCCAAACAACGCAATCGTATCCCCAATTTGGACATCGAAATGGCGGCATACTTGAACCGCACCATCTCGCTGGTTACCGGGCAAACGGGCCCCGCCGCCGATGATGATGACCGACACTCCTCATCCACGGACACATCGCTGACAACGACGGGCTCATCGACGCCGGCTGCTAATTTTCTGCCGGAAACGCGGCTCTATCAATCCAATGACAAATCACCCCTTCAGATCTTTGTGCGGGCCAAGAAGAAGATCAATGATATATACGGCGAGATTGAGGAGTATGTCCTGGAGACTACCACATTTATCAATGGTGAGTTGTGATTTCTAGATGGAATTAAATTAAACCCACTTTCTTTCAGCATTGCATGCGGAGGCGGAGATTGTGGACAAGGCGGAGCGGGAACTGTTCGAGAGCTATGTGTACAAGGTGGCCGCTATCCGGGAAGTGCTGCAGCGGGATCACATGAAGGTGGCCTTCTTTGGGCGCACCTCCAACGGCAAGAGCTCGGTGATTAATGCCATGCTGCGCGAGAAGATCCTGCCCAGCGGCATTGGACACACAACAAATTGCTTTTGCCAGGTGGAGGGCAGCAACGGTGGCGAGGCCTATCTCATGAAGGAGGGATCCGATGAGAAGCTCAATGTGGTGGTATGTCTCAGCTCTAGTCCAGAGTAGCACCGATTTAATCTCTCTCTCTCCCTTTCTTCCTTCTGTTTTGGTTAGAATATCAAACAATTGGCGAATGCCCTTTGCCAGGAGAAGCTATGCGAGAGCAGCTTAGTTCGCATCTTTTGGCCCCGGGAACGCTGCAGTCTGCTGCGCGATGATGTCGTCTTTGTGGACTCACCTGGCGTGGATGTGTCGGCCAATTTGGACGATTGGATTGATAACCATTGCCTGAACGCCGATGTCTTTGTCCTGGTCCTAAATGCTGAATCCACAATGACGCGAGCGGAAAAGCAATTCTTTCACACCGTCTCTCAGAAGCTGAGCAAACCGAATATATTCATTCTGAACAATCGCTGGGATGCATCGGCCAATGAGCCAGAGTGCCAAGAGTCGGTAAGGTCTTGTCTTGTTGCGCGTAGTCTCTCTAAAAGATTAGTTTCCCGGGTCAATCCTTGACCTTCTCTAAGCCCGTTGTTGTCTCTCTTGTTGTTGATGTGTGTGTCTTTTACTTTCGTTTACCAACCAACCAACCATCCAACCAACAAACACTCCACTGTACTTTCAACGCCAGGAACTGGCTAAGGTAATGAATGATGAGCTAGTCCCCGTAAAATCCGACCTCCTGCTTGCTTAATTCCCACCCGAGAGAAAGACAAACCCACTCTGCTTTTGATTATGTTACTTTAACCTCGGCTCAAGTCGATGTTACCCACTTGTTCCCCATCAAGTTCATGCTTTGTTTCATCATCCATCGTTAGGTCAAGTCCCAGCACACCGAACGCTGCATCGACTTCCTCACCAAGGAGCTGAAGGTGAGCAACGAAAAGGAGGCAACCGAACGCGTATTCTTTGTTTCGGCCCGCGAAACACTGCAGGCACGGATTGAGGAGGCCAAGGGCAATCCGCCGCATATGGGCGCCATTGCCGAGGGCTTCCAGATGCGCTACTTTGAGTTCCAGGACTTTGAGCGCAAGTTCGAGGAGTGCATCTCCCAGAGTGCCGTCAAGACCAAGTTCCAGCAGCACAGTTCGCGCGGCAAGAGCGTGTCGGGCGATATGCGCTCCATGCTGGATAATATCTACGAAAGGATCACGATATTCCGTAATTTGAAGCAGGACCAGAAGAACATGCTCACGGAACGTATCCAGGGCACAGAGACCCAAATGATGCAGGTCACCCGCGAAATGAAGATGAAGATCCACAATATGGTCGAGGAGGTGGAGGAGAAGGTGTCGAAGGCCCTCAACGAGGAGATCTGGCGACTGGGCGTCCTCATCGATGAGTTCAACATGCCCTTCCATCCGGAACGCCTGGTGCTCAACATCTATAAGAAGGAATTGAATGCCCATGTGGAGAGCGGACTGGGCAGCAACTTGCGTGCCCGCCTTTCCATGGCCCTGGCCATGAACGTGGAGTCGGCCCAAACGGAGATGACCGACCGGATGCACGCCCTGGTGCCCAACGAACAGCTGCTGGCCACCAGCACCAAAATGGTGATCCGCACACAGCCCTTCGAGATGCTCTACTCGCTCAACTGTCAGAATCTGTGCGCCGACTTTCAGGAGGATCTCGAGTTCAAGTTCAGTTGGGGCATCGCGGCCATGATTCACCGCTTCACCGGCAAGGTGCGCGAGCGCAGCAAGAAGAACCAGCCGGCGCTGGTAAATCGTCAGAGCAGTATTGGGGTGAGTTAGGGATAAAGATGTATGATTTTATGAATTCCACTTGATGATATAATCGGTGTCTCTCTGCCCCAGCAGCACAGCGTCGTGACGCCCGCCAGCACGCCTGTGGAGGCGACAACCCCTGTGTGCCTCTTGCCCGGGCCAAGTGTGGCTGGAATTACGCCCGAGCAGCTATCGGTGATCTCCCGGTTTGCCATGACCTCCATCGGATCGCAGGGCACAGTGGGCGGCCTTGTGGTTGCTGGCATTGTAAGTAACTTTGTTTGTTCTCCCGTCGAATGCCCAAGCAGGTGCTATTGAAACGTTATGGGATACAAATAAACCCTTTCCAGATGCTGAAAACTATTGGTTGGCGTGTCCTGGTCGGTGTCGGCGCCCTCTACGGCTGCATCTATCTGTACGAACGGCTCTCGTGGACGAACTCGGCCAAGGAGCGGACCTTCAAGAGCCAATATGTGCGGCATGCCACCAAGAAGCTCAAGATGATCGTGGACCTTACATCCGCAAATTGCAGTCATCAAGTGCAGCAGTAAGTAAAAAAAAGAATGTTTAGTGATTGCATTTCGTTGATTCAATCTGATTTTCATCGCAGGGAACTGTCGAGCACCTTTGCCCGCTTGTGCCGCACCGTTGACACCGCCACCACGGACATGAACGAGGAGCTGAAGACCCTGGAGTCGCAGCTCAATGTCCTCGAGGGCAATCAGAAGCAGCTGAAGCTGCTGCGCAACAAGGCCAACTACATACAGAACGAGCTGGACATTTTCGAGCACAATTATATCTCGCCGCAGTAAGAATGGATCCTAGATGGGGATTATAGAGGCGGAAAGTATGTGGTGGTGGGATCCTCTGATCTGAAGGGAAAAGCCACAAACCTCTTACGGCAACGACAACAATTAACTCTTTTTTTTTCGCACTATTTTGTTTTTTTCCTCTCTTTTTTTATAAAAGCATGATTCGACCAATCAAATTGTACAATTTTATTATTTTTTATAGAACAATTTGTTGTGAGATTTACACATAATTCTAGAGTGGCAATTATTGTATTTTTTTTTAAATCTCTTGAGTTGTTGTTGTTGTTGTAATATATATATATTTACCAATAACCACTCACTGTGGCCATGGAAATGCTAATTGAAGTGAACTATGAAGTCACCATATGCCCCCTCCTCATATAACGCAAATGCAACTTGATTTACCTTCTAATAGAAAGTTCTTGTAATTATACAAACATATTGTTTTTCTCCCAATCGGATATTAGAATAATTGAATGACGAAAGCGTATACTTGCATCATCACTACGATGGGGGTGTGTGTTAATTGTTAATGGATGATTCATGAACGAAAACGAAACAGAAACAAAATAAATGATATTTATGTAAGAAAGTGTTGTTTGATTTTTAATTTTAAGCGGAAAGGTTTACATCTTCCATTTTTTTTAGATTATATAAGATAATATTTTTTCTGGATGAAGAGGAGTCTATTTCCGATCCTATAAATCATATACATATATTTTTAATAAGCATCAACAGACGAATCAATTTAGCCATGTCCGAAGAACAAAATTTTGTTAAATTTGGTAAGAGGTAACATCTTTAAAATTTTCCAAATTTTATAAAATTTTTAATTTTAAATAAAGTATGCAGATTTTTTATCTTTACAAAAACCAACACAGAGTTATGATATTTCTAAATAGGTTTCACTTTTAAAATAATTAAGGGGGTCTTCTCATTCAAAACCCGTTTTTTGGACCCTTTTTAAAAAAATTCTTATTTGAAAACGCAAAGAATAATTGAAAACTTTTTTTATTTATTGTATTCAAAAATGTTCAAATTAACTAAAAAAGTTGTTCTTGCCTCGATACGAGGGTTGTTCAAAGAGTAATGAGACTTCAAACTTGGTGGTGGAAAAAAAAGGTGTCGTCCTGGCGGCCACGATTCAGGGTTTCCAGAGCGTCCGAAATGAAAAAAAAAACGGGGTTATAATCAGAATAGATGTCATTTTCGGGTGACGGAACAGATTTTTAAAAAAAAATTTTTTAACAAAATGGCGGCCATTCAAAAAAAAAGTTCGATTTCGGGCTTTTTTTTTATAGTTTAGTGTAAAAAAAAATAGAAAAAAAATTAAAAAAAAAATCTGTTCTGTCACCCGAGAATGGTGACAATTCTGCGTCGATTCCACTTTGTTTCATGAAAATCGGTTCAGTTGAACTGGAGATATCATGGCCGCCAGTTCGAAAAACGTTGTTTCGAGATAAACGCGTTTAAAGTTTGAAAAAAGCTCATTTTGCGAAGACCTTGCTTCCCAAAAATGGCTGTATCTTCTAAAGTATTTCGAATTTCTAAAAATCCTTTTGGGGACATATACACAACATCCCAAGCTATAAATAAATGCAAAAAAAATCGAAAAAAAAGTTGCTCAATGAGAAGACCCCCTTAAGCTAATTATAACAAGTTTTTTTAATATAAAAAAAATCAGATTCGAGTAAATATTTTTTTCTGGGTATTATAATTCAGCATATTATAACTAGCATCGGCCAATAATAAACAAATTAATGTTTTTATAAATAATATATATATATATATATATATATATATATATATATATATATATATATATATATATATATAATATATAATATATAA
>VNJY01000399.1:0-35709 GCA_008042715.1 Drosophila bocki
ATCCGCAATAAATTTAAATGAATTAAATGACAAGGAATTTTAGTTTTTCTAATGATTTTTCTCTAACAAAGAGCAAATTCCCCGAAGAGTGTCTATAGGTGGTATAGGCATCCAAAATCTTTATAATAAGGTAGAGGTAGGCGGTTTATATTAAATAGTAACAATTGGGGACATATTGGGGCAAGAATTTACAGAAAAAACGCCAACATCTATTTTGGGCATGCTTGTAGCTTTGGCGCCACGTTTTAAATTCCATATCTCATTTGTTTCTCGCCAAGTTTGTTTACATTTTCGTGGTGAATGGTCAAATTAAGAAGAAGAATCAGAGTTGCACCGAAAAACTATCGCCTAACTATCGCCAAACAAACCGGCGTTAGTTCAGCATTAAAATCTAATGCTGAACTAACGCCGGGCCATTTGGGAAAATTCGGAACGGCAAAACCTTATGGAGCATTTGTTCAACGGATGCTAAATGCGCTTTAACGCTGTGTGGGAAGACCCTATTATATCAATAATTAAAAGTAAGAAAATATTTCTATTAAACGAAAATAATATTTTTCTTCACTTAGATATTTGCCACATAAAATACAACTGCACGGACATAACATGGTATTTCAAACAATTTTTGTACATGCCAATGGCCGTGTTATAGGGTCTTCCCACACAACATTAAAGCACATTCAACATCCGTTGAACAAATGCTCCATAAGGTTTTGCCGTTCCGAATTTTCCCAAATGGACCGGCGTTAGTTCAGCATTAGATTTTAATGCTGAACTAACGCCGGTTTGTTTGGCGATAGTTAGGCGATAGTTTTTCGGTGCAACTCTGATTCTTCTTCTTAATTTGACCATTCACCACGAAAATGTAAACAAATGAGATATGGAATTTAAAACGTGGCGCCAAAGCTACAGGCATGCCCAAAATAGTTGTTGGCGTTTTTTCTGTATATTCTTGCCCCAATATGTCCCCAATTGTTACTATTTAATATAAACCGCCTACCTCTACCTTATTTTAAAGATTTTGGAAGAGAGAAAAATCATTAGAAAAACTTAAATTCCTTGTCATTTAATTCATTTAAATTTATTGCGGATAAATTCTGACGCAATCTGTGCCTTTTGCTGTTGTACAACAGCCAAAATAGTTGGTAAATACTCCATTTCAAATTTGCAACTGCCATTTCGACAGCCTTTGTTTACGTTTTCATGAGCCACAGCTGATCGATCAGCTGTTCGGATGTTGAATGTGCTTTGACGTTGTATGGGAACACGATTTTCACATTTGTTAAAAATCCCAAACGTTCCTCACAAATGTGCTGTGTGGGAAGACAGGAAACTCGTGTTCCCACATAGCTGCGTTAAAGCACATTCAACATCCGAACAGCGGCGGAGGCAGGCGGTTTATATTAAATAGTAACAATTGGGGACATATTTGGGCAAGAATTTACATTTTTAAATTCCATATCTCATTTGTTCCTCGCCAAGTGTGTATACACTTTCGTAGTGATGGTCAAATTTTTAGAATTGCACCGAAAAACTATCGCCAAACAAACCGTGTTTAAGCCTAGTACTCTGACGAGAAAAATCCGCTGTATAAATTTAGACAGCGGCCAAACTCCATATAAAAAAAAACGGTGTCGAAAAAAGAAGAAGAACTTTTAGCCACGTCGTTTTTTCCGGTACTCTGACGACGAAAATGAAGCCTGCGAAAATTGAATGGCGTTGCCAGATCAAGATAGTAAACACCTGATATCGCGCTGTCTAAATAATTCATTTGATTTATTTAGACACCCCTAATGAAGGGAAAGTTGAAGGAAAAAGGTGGCATTGATAGGGGCTGTCAAGGGGAAGCCCATAATATGGTATTTAACCCACAATGGACATTTTAATGCCATATTTATTAATATTTTTAATATTTTTTTTTGAAGACTTGTTTACAAACAGCTGTCCAGTGTGACCAAAGAAAATCCTTAAACACCATAAAAAGTACATTTTCATGGCATTTCAGGATTTTCCTTAATTTTTTTGGTCAAGCCTAGTACTCTGACGAGAAAAACGCGCTGTCGAAATTAGACAGCGGAATCGCTGTTTATTTCGCTACCGAGCTAGTGTGACCAAAAAAAATTAAGGAAAGTCCAGAAATTCCATGAAAATGTACTTTTTATGGCGTTTAAGGATTTTCTTTGGTCACACAGGACAAATATTCAAAAAAAATATTAAAAATATTAATAAATATGGCATTAAAATGTCCTTTGTGGGTTAAATTCCATATTATGGGCTTCCCCTTGACAGCCCCTATCAATGCCACCTTTTTCCTTCAACTTTCCCTCCATTAGGGGTGTCTAAATAAATCAAATGAATTATTTAGACAGCGAGATATCAGCTGTTTACTATCTTGATCTGGCAACGCCATTCAATTTTCGCAGGCTTCATTTTCGTCGTCAGAGTACCGAAAAAAACGACGTGTCTAAAAGTTCTTCTTCTTTTTTTTCGACACCGTTTTTTTTATATGGAGTTTGGCCGCTGTCTAAATTTATACAGCGGTTTTTTCTCGTCAGAGTACTAGGCTTCACACTAGCTCGGTAGCGAAATAAACAGAGATTCCGCTGTCTAATTTCGACAGCGCGTTTTTCTCGTCAGAGTACTAGGCTTTAGATTTTAATGTTGAACTAACGCCGGTCCATTTGGGAAAATTCGGAACGGCAAAACCTTATGGAGCATTTGTTCAACGGATGTTGAATGTGCTTTAATGTTGTGTGGGAAGACCCTATTAGCTGCTTGAGCAGTGAGAAACGATGAGAAAACGAAACATTCCGATTGCAGAAATTTGACGAAACCCGGAGCAGCTAAAAACGAAAACGGTTCGATTTCGGCCAAAACGAAAACGACAAAATTTTACGATTACCTGAGCAGGCCTGATAATTCTTCTTTCAAGAGTCGAACCCTAATTTCTGAAGCTCCTCGAAGGCAGCCAAATCCATGAACTTTATCATGTTCACTTTATGAAGCTCCATTGCTAATACTATCTGGCTTTCGTCGTTCATTTCGTTTTTTTTTTTGTTACCAATAACTTGAAACAAGCTGTTGCGTTAATTTCGATTTCGATAGATAACTCAGGTCGGTGTATATTTATGTACATAAGACGTGGTTACGTGAAAATATTAAACGGCGCTGTCATACAGCTGCCCTAGAAACGATTGCTTCAGATTGCAAACTGCAATGGTACATATGTATGTATGTAGAAGCCCATTTTGGCACGAGCAGTTGGCAGTTTTTTGTTTGCAGTTTTTTGTTCCCAGTCCAAACAGACTCTGCTGGCTCCACATACTCGTTTCCTTCGTTTTTCGCTATCTTTTTCAGGCTCCCACTCGGCCCCTACTAGAGTGAGGGACGGCTTAAGAGCAAAGTTATGTCAGGAGCGGCCGCTCAAATGCATTGCATCAATTAGGTGCCCCCATGTAGGGAGTAAAAAGTCAACGACTAACGCCAAATGGCTAACGAGGGTCGTGGCAGGGGTTGGTTAAGGGTTAAGCCTATTTTCCGACAGGATTACAGGCACACGCCGACACACACCCAAGTGCTGAAAACACTCGATGCAATTGAATTGAAATCCAAATCTGAGCCAAAGTCAAAGCCGGGAAAGGAATTTATATGGCTGGACTCGGAGCACGTACATTGAGCTTCTCTGGCATTTTGGCTGGTCTCTTCCCTTAGTGCTTGACATCGTTTTTGAGGCGGTTTTATTTTTATTTTTTAACAGGTTTTATTTATTTTTTAACAGGTCCGAAATCTCTGTGAATATGAAGCCACTATATGTGTCACATGTCATGTAATCTATTGCATAAACATAACAACCGACATTAGCCATTTCGGTAGGTACTTATACATTTATGTGCATATATGTATATTTTGTAAATAGTACTAATAATGTGCTCCTAGCTGTACAAATTATAAGGACAACTGCGTAAATGGGGTCTTCCTTATCTTTTTTGTGGTGGCAATCAGCAAATGGCAGCTCAAGCTAAGCATTGATAATTTAGTGCCGGTCTGGAACAAAGGCGAAGGTGAAAAGCCGGAAAAAAAAAGGAGAGTGGAAAATGGACCGACCCAGCATCACGTTCCTGGCTAGAGTCCATTTCCATTCGCATTCTCCCGAAATCGATAAATAAATGAACACTGTGGCTGCGGTTAACAAAGGAAAAAAATATTCAAACGAATCGCCAAAAGGGCCAAATCCCGGTCTCCATCGGACTCAAACTGAAGCATAAATTACTCGGAATGGAGTGCGAACTGCTGAATACGCCAATCGTGGCCAATTATTTGTTATCTCGACCCGGGCCTAAGCCAATCAGGCATGTTGATTAACCACTTTGATTTATTTGTTTTATAAATTTTAATTGATTTGCCGCGAATATTTGCATCGGCTTTTAATACAAAAGCGACCCACAGTAGCGCCGATGCAAAAATAGGGAAAGCCATGATCGGCAAACTTTGTAAACCATACACTGATAAAAAAAAAGAAACATGAATTTTGGTCATAAAATCGTGACTATACCGGTTACGAAAGTAGCGCAAGCATTTTGTGGTCTTCTTTTAAGATTTTGGTTCTTAATTGAAGAATTTTGAATCCCAATTCAAGATTTAAAAGAGTCATAATTAATTCTCAAACATTCTTGATTTTATCTCGAGTTTGGTTAAAAAAATAATATAAAAATAATAAAAAAATAATTAATAATTAATAATAATACCAAACATTATTAAATGAAACATTATTGTGAAAGAATTTTTTTAAATCTGTAATTATAGAGCTACAAATGGTTATTATTAATTAAATTAGGATATAAATCTTATAAAAAGCTACTTACATTTCTTGATCCCCAGCTGGGATCCTACCTAACCCATGTCTCAGAATTCACAGACCGACCGCTTAACAACTGGCCACTGAGGCAAATTAAACACTAATGTCGGGAACGCGAATACATACATTTCCAAGAACAGAGTAAAAAAAATGTATCCCCCTCTCTGAGCTAAAAATAGATTTTTTAAGAATGGTCGTAACAGCGAGACGGCACTATGATTTCCATTTTTGTGTAAGAGAAACTGAGACAACAGTAGTATCCAAACTTTTCTGTAATATTAAGAATACAAAAAATCTTAATTTAAGATTTTTTATTCTTATTATTAATAGTTTTTGGTATTCCTTTATGATTATTGGTATTCTTTGAAGAATATTAGGTATTTATTTAAGCACTTTTTTAAGAATGAGGAAAATCTTAAATCTAGGTTTTTTTGTTCTTTAATAAAACCTGAAAAATCTCCTTTTCAGATTTTTTGGTCTTATAT
The DNA here is from genome assembly GCA_008042715.1 of Drosophila bocki. Taxonomy (NCBI): domain Eukaryota; kingdom Metazoa; phylum Arthropoda; class Insecta; order Diptera; family Drosophilidae; genus Drosophila; species Drosophila bocki. The sequence continues at coordinate 5,341 of VNJY01000399.1, forward strand.
TAAGATTTTATTTTAAGAATGCACAAAATCTTATTAGAAGATTTTTTTTATCAGTGTACATATTTTATTTTCCAAGGATTCGAAATCTGTAATCAACATAAGCAGGCCTGATTAAAACGAACTTATAAAATGTAGGTTGGAGTCCAAAAAAAAGGGAAATAAATAAATAACTGACTTTTGCAAACCCAAACGAAATAATAATTAGCAATTTTATTTGATTTGATTTTATTTGCCTTCCTAACGCTGCAAGTATAAAAAACTTATAAATTAATGCGCTAGTCACAAATTAAACGAATAATTATAGAAAAGTTTATCTTGCTTACTTTTTGTGAATCTTTCTGAGTCGTAACAATCGAGGAAAGTGTAAGCCCTGAAGGCCCCAAAATGCCCACCAAGGTGTAGGAAATCGATTTTCGTTGCTCCTATCTGCCAAAAGCAAGGGTATTCAAGTTGGCCGCGGAGTGGACATATTTTTTATGGCATTTCAAGGTGGCGACATAAACCCGAAAACGTTGTCTGGGAACGGGGGACAGACTGAGACGTAAACCAAAAATGTAAATGAAATTGTCGTCTATTCCAGCACCCTACTTTGCGCCTTTAAGAGCCATGTTGTCGGCCTCGTCGTCGTTGTCATCCTGGGGTTAACAAAGAAAATGTCACGGAAATAACTGGGGATTAGATTGATGAGTTTTCCAGCTAAGCCAACTGACTTGGCCTGCTGCTTGCCACTGCCACTGCCATTACCCAAAAGTCCCATCCCGATGTCCACGCCCATGTCTGTCATAAACTAGGCGGCGAGGATACTTCACATTGATCCTGGCCAGGGTGCCTAGGATTTTGACGATGTGCCAGCATAAGTTTATTGCGACCCGCCATGTTCCATGTGTGTTATCTGCGCCTGCCTCTGACAACTGTAATTAATTTAATTAGAGCGTTCTCCAAACCCATAACCTGGACCCGTTTCCGCAGCCTTTTTGTTTTTCGGGATGGGGCGAGGGGCGTAATCTTTGAGAGAAATTCCTGTGCCATGAGGAAATGTGCACAGGAAGCACCGAGAACCGAAACTATGACAAGGTTGTCAGGCGGTGGAAGTACATCCACACACCCCAGTGAATGTCTTTTATACAGTAGGAGGATACCCAGTTTCAAACGAGTTTGGGGATTCTAAGGCGTGGGTTGTTCCCGATATGTACATATTTCTTTCTTAAATTGCATTCATCAGGAATGAGATAATAACGGTATATATAGTCTTCTTTCAAGGCCGAGTCCACGGGGGCTTACTTGAACCAAATCCAGAAGTCTCGCCAAATGAGAGACTCAATACACCTGATTATATATCCGTCGGAGTACCCTGTAATTTCGGAATCCATTTCTCTTACACAAGTGCGTGTGTGTGTGTGCATAAAGATGAAGGAGCAGGAGGCAGGGCTGTGAAAAAGGGAGCAGAAAAAATAATGTCCAACATTATCGTTGACATTTATTAGCCCCAACTAAGTGAAATTGTTTGCTTTTTGTTGCAACGGTGTGTGTATGTGTGGTGTGCGGTGTCCTTAAATATACATACATACATATATATGTACGTATGCTTTATATAGCAACACCCTTCCGGATGGCATATGAAATATTCATTTGAAGGTGTGCCGGGCTTTGTCACGTTTTCGGGAAGTTGTTTTTGTAGCCGCCAACGGTCGACCCGCCGCTTGTGTTTTTGCCTTTTATTTGTCGTCAAAGTTTGCGTGTTTATGTTATTAAATAATTTCAATAATATTCACACATACACACCTCGCGGCAAAACTGCTGTAAGTCAATTGTTGCGCCTCCTGTGAGCTTCAGCCATCAATTATAGTTGATTGATTTGCTTTCTTTTGCGGGGTCGTGAGGAAGATGGGACACGTTCAAGTTCGTCCTTAAAGTCTTGTATTTTTGGGAAGTTTATACATATGTACTTTGTTCGTTGGTCTAATTTTTATACCCTTGCAGGGTATTATAATTTCAGTCAGAAGTTTGCGACGCAGTGAAGGAGACATTTCCGACCCTATAAAGTATACATATGTATATATATAAATATATTCTTGATCAGCATCAACAGCCGAGTCGATCTAGCCATGTCCTTCTGTGCGTCTGTCTAGCCGTATTTTTGTTTCTACGCAATCTAATTTCACAGTTCTGAGGCTACCTGAATGAAACTTTGCAATTAGAATTCTGACTACCGTTACTCGTATCTCGATATGAGCGTTAAGGTATCGGTATAGCCTGCTACAATTTGAAATATTTTTACAGTTGAACAGTTACAGTTTTACATTCACAGCTTTAAATTTTACCGATCGTTTCCGATTTTCATCAAATTAAAGCCAAAATTCTGACGTAATACAAAATTACCAATGAGCATTTCTATAATGTCGCACGCGACATTCGTACGCATTCAAAGCAAAAACAAGTATGGTACATTTCATTTCTATTTTTTTTATAAATGTTAACTTATACAGTGGGTCGCAGCTTATTTCGTGCAGGGGAATAAAAAATGTTTAAGTCGTTATTGCCGCTGAACGAATAGGGATATTTCAAAAATTTTAACGCAATATTTTAATTTGGGATATTAACATATTTAATAACTAAAAAAAAACTGCATAAACATAAAAACAAAAAAGTTACATACCAAAAAACAAATTAACAGTCATTTTTAAGGCCGCAGCTCATTTCGTGCAGCATATTTATATACCAAAAATATTAAATTTAAAGCCAAACTTTCGATTTTTTTTTTTGGATTTTTGGTATTATATAACTTTAAGTATTTATATAATCTCCATCTCGGGGATTGGTCACTCTAAATGCAAAAGATTACGGGGAAAAACTAAAATGGCACCACGTACAACAATAGAGCAGCGTGAACTCGTCCTGCACCACTTCAAAAGTGGCAAAAGTCAGCGTGCCATTGCTGAGATCGTATCCTTAAGTCCTAGAACTGTACAGTACATCATCCAGCGATTTGTTCGGGAGAATAGGATAGAGGATAAGGGCCGAAATGCGCCAAACAAAATTTTTACCGAACACGAGGAGCGCCGGATAATACGAAAAATTAAGGAGAACCCGAAGTTATCCGCCCCAAAAATTGTGTCGGAAGTTGCCCAAGAAATGGGCAAAACGTGCAGTGCTGATACGGTGCGCCGCGTGCTACACGATCACAACTTTAATGGTCGTGTAGCACGGAAGAAGCCCTTTATTAGCAAGAAAAATATAGCGGCTCGACTAAAATTTTCGAAGGAGCCTCTCCTTCATCCCATTTCGTTTTAGGATGACGTCATATTTGCGGACGAATCCAAATTCAATTTGTTTGGATCGGATGGGAGGCAATATGTTTGGCGGCGACCGAATACGGAGCTCGACAATAAGCACCTAAAAGCTACGGTGAAGCATGGCGGCGGTAATGTAATGGTTTGGGCCTGTATGGCAGCCTCAGGAGTCGGAAACCTGGTTTTCATCGACGGCATTATGGACGCCAAAATGTATTTGGCTCTGCTGAAGGAAAACCTGCTTCAAAGTGCTGATAAGGTGGGTCATAAGGGACCGATTTAGACAATGATCCGAAGCATTCAGCCAGCATTGTGAAGGCTTGGCTCGTCTGGAATTGTCCCCACGTGGTTATAACAGGTTATAGCGCTCTTGGAAGAATGGGGAAAAATTCCCGTGGAAACCACCAAAAAATTGGTTTCTTCAATGAGAAACCGACTGACGGCTGTCCAGAACCAGAAGGGAGGACACACTAAATATTAAGTTATAAAATAAGAGTTTTATGTTAAGTATAATTAAGTGCACGAAATAAGCTGCGGCCTTGAAAATGCCTGTGATTTTGTTTTTGTTACGTTATTCTTTTCTTTTTTGTTTATTTAGTTATTAAATATGTTAATATCCCAAATTAAAATATTGCGTTTAAATTTTTGAAATATCCTTATTCGTTCAGCGGCAATAACGACTTAAACATTTTTTATTCCCCTGCACGAAATAAGCTGCGACCCACTGTAGCTCTTGCCTAGGACTACAATGCAAATGTTGATTTTGAGTGTTTGCTCAATTTTAAGAAAATTTAAAAAAACTGAAGGATTCGCACGCGACAAAAACAGAAGTCACTTTCGCGGCGAGCTGTTTAAACACTGATTTCAGCGAAACGGCAGAGACTATTTTAATGAAACAAATTTTAAAAGGTGATGCAATAATGTCACTTTCATATACTTTAATTTACAGCAGAAATATAGCGTAGTTTATTTTTTATTTAATTTTAATCAGATTCGCACGCGACATTTTTTATCATCATACTTTGCATGTAATTTTTACTATTATAAGTAAATTGAAAGAGCATATATCCATTTTATTTCGACTTTTTGCATTCTTCTAGTGATGTTAGTAAACAACAGTCAACAGTTAGTGCATCGGTTTGGCTGTAATTATCAAAAGAAAACAGGCCCATTTTAATGTTGTTTTTCATCAAAATAATGAAAAATCGTGTTTGCGCGAATATGCATTCGAATATTTCGAAATTTGTTTTAAATTTAATCAATTGGCCTTTTCCTAATGTTATTATGTTGGAAAAAAAACATTTTAGAGAAGTTTTAGTGTTATGGCGGCGGTGGACCTTTCTGTGGAAATGCTCATATCTTAAAGAAGACCCAAATTTGTTGAAATCTCTGCACTGATACTCATTCTGTTAAGCCTATGTAAAATACCATTAGTGTGTAAGCGCATCTCTAGGAGATTCATTCTGTGTCGGCGAGTAAAATAAGAAAGTTGTGAAACCTTAACGTCTCCTAAATCTCTCTACCACAATGTGTACAGGTAAATGTAAAGAGAGTTTTAGAAACGGATCCGGATCCGGCCGCCACACTCGTGCTGGCCGGATTCGGAGTGCTGACCCGGCACTTGGGCGAGTGCGCTGCAGCTCAGCGAAGATCAACTTACTCGAGAGACTCTGCAGCCTTACCTCATTTCTACTTAGAAGTGAAAACTAGAATCGCATCAACATTTCTTGAAGCGTCTGTTCCCAAAAAGCTCGAGTTTATGCAAATAAGTGATTTGAAAAATAAAAAAAATAACTAGATCGACTCGGCTGTTGATGCTGATCAAGAATATATATACTTTATAGGGTCGGAAAGGTCTCCTTCACTGCGTTGCAATCATCTGACTAAAATTATAATACCCTACAAGGGTATAAAAATACATATACAGTGCTTTTTATGAACATTTAGTCTTAGTTTAAAGTGCGTCATAATTTACACAGAGCATGTCATACCTTAAGCACACTCATAAAAATATTTTTCTAGATTTAAGCCTAGTACTCTGACGAGAAAAAACCGCTGTATAAATTTAGACAGCGGCCAAACTCCATATAAAAAAAAACGGTGTCGAAAAAAGAAGAAGAACTTTTAGCCACGTCGTTTTTTTCGGTACTCTGACGACGAAAATGAAGCCTGCGAAAATTGAATGGCGTTGCCAGATCAAGATAGTAAACAGCTGATATCTCGCTGTCTAAATAATTCATTTGATTTATTTAGACACCCCTAATGGAGGGAAAGTTGAAGGAAAAAGGTGGCATTGATAGGGGCTGTCAAGGGGAAGCCCATAATATGGAATTTAACCCACAAAGGACATTTTAATGCCATAATTATTAATATTTTTAATATATTATTTGAATATTTTTTTACAAACAGCTGTCCAGTGTGACCAAAGAAAATCCTTAAACGCCATAAAAAGTACATTTTCATGGAATTTCAGGAGTTTCCTTAATTTTTTTTGGTCACACTAGCTCGGTAGCGAAATAAACAGCGATTCCGCTGTCTAATTTAGACAGCGGGTTTTTCTCGTCATAGTAATAGGCTTTAATTTACATATTTTTCTCAAATGTAGGGCAAAATTTTTGGATTTGCGTCGTTCAATTTCTTTCTTTAATTACGGGCGAATTTTCTGAAATTACGGGAGAATTTTCTTTGTTTTGCTGGTCAACTTTTCGTAAAACTATGGCGAATTCTTTTGGCAAATTCCGCACGCGTGCGCTTACAATTCCCAACTGGTTCAAACGTCTCTGGCATGAGGTGACGGTGGCCGGCCAACACTTAGTAAGAGCAAGTCTCTTTTGCAACACCAAAAGTGTTAGCATTTGGCCGCCTTTGTTAATAAATATTAATAATACTATTTTTTGTTGTTATATTACAACAAAAACAATATTATTATTGTTTATTAACAATATTTTTTACAACAAAAATAATATTATTGCTTATTTACAAATGCAGCAGCAACAACATACAATTGCAACTTACCTTCAATTTTTCTACATTCAAAAAAAATCTTTCAATTTGAGAAAAATTTGTCCCATTTTTAGGACAAATCTCCTTATAAACAAGAAAATGTTTCTAAATTTAAGAAAAATCACCCTAGATTTAGGAAAGATTTTTTCCTAATTTTAGGGCAAATTTTCTCAAATCTAGAGCGACTCGCCTTTGGAACCCGTTCTATGGCGAATTTCTAAATACACGGGCGAAAAGCGGCTTTTCTAGGGCGATTTTAGGCATTTTTATGAGTGCAACTTTAATTAAATGTTAATGTATATTTTATCATTTAATTACATTATCCAATGCAAAACATATTTTTACAGCAATGTTCATTATTCTACTGTCTTGGAGTATTTTGATGTTTTAATTTGCTATTTGAAAACATTACCTAAGTATGTGTGTAAGTACGAAGTTCTCAATAACACTAAAGCTTAATTTGATTTGGTGCAACATTTTCTGCCCCTCCATAGAAAATGTATTTCTTACGAAAGGAAATGTCATTTCAGCAGTTTTCGGGAATTGAGCTGTTCATTCTCTTTATTTTCATTACCCTCGGGGACATCCCCTTCGGCAGTCCCATGACCATTAAGTGGGCGGCCGTCCTACTTCTTCCTGCAGCAGGGAACATCAATCAAGAGCTTTTAGTGTATTTCGATTCAAAATAAAAAATTATAACTGAAATTCAAATACAATTTGGTGACTCGAATGGGCGTCAGCATTTAAACGAATGTTTCATTTATATCTATAAAAACGCGGCGCGCAGTTAATTAAACATAAATGAATCAACATAATTATATTGTGCACACGGGCTCGAGCCCACACATCCTCGAGGTCCTATCTGGGTGAGTCTGGGTCCTGTTGATTTTATGCAATTTGCTTATGTAAATTTTATTTCCGTAAATTCGCGTATTTAGCTGAGTAAATTTTTCATGCCAGCATTTTGGCCCAGCTTTTTTTTTTTTTTTTTTTTTTTTTTTTTTTTTTTTTTTTTTGGTATGTGTGGTTTCTAAACTTGTGTTTACATATATACATATGACCATTTTTAGAGTCTAAAATGAACATTTTGGTAGCTAAGCTTCTCGCCAAATACGAATTTATAAGGATAAGGCTCAACATGTTCCCTGCCACATTTTTCTAGCAATATAATAATGTAACGAAAGGGGCGCGGAAAGCCGAGCGGAACTTTTTAATGGGTGTGGGTGCCAAGACTGCGGCCGTGGTGACTTTCCCGGCTAAGTCCTAATTAGAGAACACGCGTAGTTTAGGTTATTTCACCAACTGGCGGTTTTCCCCAGAAACGGTCATGAGAAGCTTAGCTCATCTAAAACTCCGAATGGTGAAACCTCTCATTATTGTGCAGCTTCTCGCGTTGCCAACTGGCTGAAGATCGAAAGTTCTGTGGATTTGGCGCCTTTTGTTACAACATTGTATTCTATCGTTAGGTTTATTAAGCAAAAGCTTACCATAAATATTTATTTTTTATTTATTTCATTTTAAAACAAGAAAGGAAACCAAAAATCGGCACGCCGACGTTTGTATACCCTTGCAGATTGGTTTTGATGTTTATATTATAGATTTAAATGCTGAAAACACTCACAAAACAGAGTTTCATTACATTTTACCTATACTTCTTATGTTTACAGTTTGACAGTTACAGTTTTACATTCCTAGCTTTACATATTTTATACATTTACCGTGCTCTTCTATGGCAGCTATATGATATAGTTGTCCGATTTTTATGAAATTTATACCAAAATTCTAGAATAATAAAAAAAGCTATATCTCAGAGTAGATAAACATACGTTGAAAAACAACGAAGCTATAATTTTGTTCCTGTTAATTTCCCGATCGTTCCTATGGCAGCTATATCATATAGTCGTCCGATTTTCATAAAATTTTTACCAAAATTCAGAAATAAAATAAAGTCGCCATATTTAAAAAATTATGCAAAAATGTTTAAAAACAGCAAAGTTATAATTATTTTTCTAAAAATTTATCGAACATTTGTATGGCAGCTATATGTTATAGTTGTCCGATCCGGCCCGTTCCGACGTATATAGCAGTGAGAGTATATGGAAGGCTATATGCAAAGTTTCATTCAGATAGCTTTAAAACTGAGGGACTAGTTTGCGTAAAAACAGACAGACGGACAGACGGACAGACGGACAGACAGACAGACGGACAGACGGACATGGCTAGATCGACTCGGCTGTTGATGCTGATCAAGAATATATATACTTTATAGGGTCGGAAACGTCTCCTTCACTGCGTTGCAAACTTCTGACTGAAATTATAATACCCTGTAAAGGTATAAAAATACATAGTATATTATATAATAATGATGCATTGGGAAAGTACTATGGTGCGGTCATGGGCGGCGGCTGGTAGGGCACCAGGGTCAGGGTCGGTTCTTTACGCCGGAACCGCTGGCCCGTGCTCTCCTCGTCGTCGCTAGGTTCGGACTCCCACTCCATAGCCTTGCCCGTGGGATGGTGTGGGCGGCTGGAGTCATCCGGTGTGACGGGGGTGACGGCCCGCATCTCCACGTCCTGTGGCGAACCCTCGTCCCGTGCTGGCGTAGCGGACTCAGTTGGGGTCGGGGCCTCCCGGCACGCCGTAGATGTCGCCGGTACCGGCCCACTCGGGTCTGGTGCTTCGGTCTACACCCAGGATGCACAGGTGTTCCGGCGCCGGTGGGACGATTGGTCTCTCCAACGGACGCCACGGGACTTCCACTTGGAGGGTCTCGTAGGTCGTCCTGATCAGGTACGTCTACGACTCGCTGAAACCAATATCGGTCTTCGCCGGAGTATCGGTAGTGTTGGACGCTCTTCGGTGGGACCCCGTCATTCTCCCCGGGGAAGACTTGGTCCTCGGCGTCGTCATCGGTGTCGTCCTCGGCGTAGGTTGCCTGCGGCCCGTCCTCGTCGTCCGTGACGTTCTCGACGTAGGCTGTCGGCGGCTCGTCCTCGTCGTTCTGGGGATCGTCGCGTACGAACTCCTGCTCGTCCTCGAGGCTCTCCGGCTCTTTGGAGTTCGGACGGCTGTCCTCGTCGCGCTCGCAGGGGCTGTACCTTTCCGTCTCGGATGACCCGGTTGGACTCGGGTGATCCGAGGAGGCAGTTGGAGCGGGGGTCTGCGAAAAATTGGGTGTAGCTGCTCCGGCCCGACGCAAATCTGGAGGCTGCTCATCGGCGTCCACTTAGTGTGGTGAGCCGCGGCGTGGTGGCGACGGAGTTTGGGCGCCGTCGTCGTCTATTTTGTGTTTCGCAATGTGACTTGTTCCGTGTATTTCGCCCATCAGCTTTAGTTGCCTGTTGAGGAGTTCTCCGATTTCGGCATCCTCATTTGTCGGTTGGACTTTGCCATATTTCCGGAGTTTGTCTGCAAGCTTCTCGCCAATGAAGCTTCTTGTTGCCCTTGTGTCGAGTGGTTTGTTTTATTTGGGTCAGATAATTTATTTTATATTTAAATAGAACCCAGAAACAAACAACAATTTTGCAATTTATTAATTGTATTAATATTTTATAGACACAGGAAAATCTCTCAGCTAGTATTACTTATTTTATTTAGTTTCTCTTGCAAGTTGGCCAGGGTCTGCGCGTCAGGTTCCGTGCTGTTTCCAGCGTTACAGGAGCCAAAGGCGCGTACGCAGTAGGATTACCTGCACGTAGCGTTGATTCCTTACGGAGTAGTATTGATGGTGGGTATTGGCGTCACTTGGCTGCAGAGGTGGAAGAGGTTGGCCAAGTTCCACTTGCAAGGTCCAATTTTGTGTCCATCGTTGAAGGGAGACGTGGGCGCATGCGCAGTTGGACTCCCTGTACTTGGCATAAGTTCCTTAAGGAGCAGTTGGTGGTAGGAAGTGGCGGCACTGGGCTGTATGGGTGGACGAATTGGTCAGGATCTGCACGCATGGTCTAATTCTGTTTCCAGCGTTGTAGGGAGTCACAATCGCATACGCAGTAGGACTCCCTGTGCTTAGTGCTGATTCCTTACAGATTGTGATTACTGGTGAAAATTGGAGCCAGTGGGCTGCAGAGGTGGAGGAGATTGACCAGCCACCATTCTGGCTTGTGTTTGCTGTGCGTATGTTGTTCCCAGGGCTTCAAACTGCCCAGTTAGCCTCAGATAGTCTTGTAGCGATTGTATTTCGCTATGTTTAGCGTATCTTTTGAACTCTGTGGTGCTGTTTCTGTATGTCCACTCGAGATTCTGATCCTCGCTAAGTGTGGTGTGAGACATCATCTTCCTTAGTTGCCGTACGTAGTCCTTTGAGGGTTCTTGGGTGTACTGTTGGCGTCTTGTTATCTGCTCCATTTCTTTTTCTTTGTAGTCTGCTGGTACGTAATACTGCATGACTTGCGCCTTGAACGTTGCCCAGTCGTATACTTTTTCTGGGTTTGTACGCCACCATTCTAGGGCTGCTCCTTTCAGTATGACTACTGCTGCCGCTGTTATCTGCTCTAGCCCTACGTCGTAGGTCGCTGCTAATTCCTCAATTCGTGTTACGACGTTGATCGCCACTGTAATGACCTTTTTTTTGGGATGCACAGCCTAGCTCGCCGGGGTCGGGGTTCGTACAGAAATAAGTCCAAGCCCCTCGTGTCCCGAAACAACCAGTGAGAAGGCAGAAAGAATCTTATAATTCGATGATAGCTTTATTGATATTTGTACAGAGAAACTCTGTGGGGAAGAAAATATCGTGGGTATCGTGGTTGGAGCGTCTCGCTGCTACCCTGGATACGAGTAGTATGTCCGTGGCTCCGTCGGTGAGTAGCCGGCTGGCTGATACCCTGTGATAGATATGCTCCTGCTATCCCTTGCTCGGGCGCTGCGACTGCGCGATATGTGCGCGCGTTAGTCGACTTGATGGCACTCTGTGATGGGTGATGCGACTCCGCGACGAGTGTGCGGGTGGGTTGACTTGATGATACCCATTGTGGGTGAAGCGACAGTGCGATGTGTGCGCGTGTTGGTCGGCTTGGAGGCACTCTATGTGAGTGATGCGACGACTGTGCGGTGGGTCGGCTTGAGAATACCCTATGTGGGTGATGCGACTGTGTAATTCATTCAATTTAACCTACATATATTGATCTGTTTGCGTTTTATCTGGGTTGCTCTAACATAAACAAAATATAAAGCTCTTTCCGTAGTAGCTATAAGTCACGGAATTACTTATTTCCTATCGCAAAGTGATTTGCACTTGCAAATCTGACAATAAAACTCGTGGCACACCATTGGATTGATTGCAAAGAGACTTTTGACAAAACAGAAAAAATTTACGTTTATCCCTGTGAAATGGTTCCTTAATTGTGTCAGGGGCCGAAGCTGTAATTTTGCAAGCCGCACCTCTAATTCCGCCCCATTATCCTTGGATCCAGAATAGTCAAACGGCGCACAGTAGCGCCTCTGAAATAAACACCGTTGCAAAACCAGAAAAGTCAAGATGGTAAATTGCTCGCCTTTCAGCTAATATTACACATAACAAAGTCTATATACCCCAGCAGTTTGCAATGTGATCATTAAGAATCGATCCATTGTGGTCAAATGAATAGAAAAAACAAGAAAGGAAGCTAACTTCGGCACGCCGAAGTTTGTATACCCTTGCAGATTGGTTTTCATATTTATATCATAAGTTATAATGCCGAAAACAGACACTAAACAGAGTTTCATAACATTTTACCTATACTTATTATGTTTACAGTTTGACAGTTACAGTTATACATTCCCAGCTTTACATTTTCTCTACATCTGCGGATCGCTTCTATGGCAGCTATATGATATAGTTGTCCGATTTTCATAATATTGTTACCAAAATTCTGAAATAATACCAGAAGCTCATGTACCAAAGATTAAAATACGTTGAAAAACAACGAAGTTATAATTTTTTTTCGATTAATTTACCGATCGTTCCTATGGCAGCTATAAGATATAGTGGTCCGATTTTCATAAAATTTTAAACAAAATTCTGGAATAATATAAAATGGCTATATCTTAAAAATGATGGAATAATATTGAAAAACAGCCAAGTTCTCATTTTTTTTCTAAAAATGTATTGAACATTTGTATGGCAGCTATTTGATATAGTCGTCCGATCCGGCCCGTTCCGACATATATAGCAGTGGGAGTATATAGAAGATTATATGCAAAGTTTCATTCAGATAACTTTAAAACTGAGGGACTAGTTTGCGTAGAAACGGACAGACGGACAGACAGACAGACGGACAGACGGAAATGGGTAGATCGACTCGGCTGTTGATGCTGATCAAGAATATATATACTTTATAGGGTCGGAAAACGTCTCCTTCACTGCGTTGCAAACTTCTGACTGAAATTATAATACCCTGCAAGGGTATAATAACATTTTTATATTTATACATAGCATAAAATAATTTGGTTTTAATAAAATTAAAAAAAGTTTAAACGAAAGAAATACCTATATTTTAGATTTGACATATCTAATATAACTCAAATTATAAATATATATATATTCATTACATTTACCTTTACTGATTATATTAAAAGTTTTACAGTCACAGTTTTACATTCGCAGCTTTACATATTTCTTTACATCTACCGACCGTTCCTATGGCATTTGTGTATATACATATGTAGGTGTCAGATTTTCATAAAATTAAAACCGAAATTCTAAAATAATAATAAAAGAACAACATCTCAAAGATGATGACAATACGTTAAAAACCAGCAAAGTTATAATATTTTTTCTGAAAATTTGTAGATTATTTTTATGGCCGGTCCGTTCAGTTTCGATTTACATATATATAAAAGTCAGAGAAGTTTAAAGGCTATCTACAAAGTTTCCTTCTGATAGCTTAAAAACAGAGGGACTAGTTTTCGTAGAAACGGGCAGACGGACGGACAGACGCACACGGCTAGATCGACTGGGCTATTGATGATGATAAAGAATATATGTATATACTTTATAGAGTTGGACTACCCTGCAAGGATATGATTATGGTATTTACTTTAAATGCTACATACATTCATAAGCCGTTAACCGTTATATACAATACGTATATCAATTTTACAAGTACCCGTCAAATGCAGTTAAAATTAATCGATCTCATCTTACTATCGGTTATTATCGATTATCATATTTGATTCACAAGCTATGATTTTTGCAACGTAAAATGAGAAAAGGCGCTACTGTGCGACGTCCATTCCTGCTCAGCGTAGATATATGTACATATGTATACACCTTTATGCCTGGCATGTGTGTCCTGTCATGTAATATATGCGCATATGTTAAATATTAAAGTCAAACTCATAACTCATACGAAAATATGTAATCAAAAACATTAGAGTCGCGTAATGGTCCAAAACGAAGACGACGGAGAAATGTTTATGCGAAATATAATGCTGCAGATAGAACGGACGACCTTATAAACATCCACTTAAAGGTGTACGATTCCTCTGTGCGCATTAATATCAATGTAATTCAGGGATTGCCAAGACAAGAGTCAAGGAGAACAAATCATGTAGTTCAAGAAGTTTATGAAATTACAATCAAAACCGCCACATGAACTTTTAATGCCGCTTTCATAGCTCATATGGACGTGGTCCAAGTAGTCAAGTAAAGGTATCTTCAAATTGGATGAAGTTATCAAAACAAATCCAATTCGAACTTTAGTTTAAATATTACTTCAAACTAATAAGTAACACTTTAATAATATAATTTCCTCGTAAACTTGCTTTAAAATGTTGCTTTATTCGTTTGTATCGGAAAGTCTTTACGCCGAGGTTGGTTTTATTTCTATTAAGCAGAAAATGGGTGCGATGACCTTGCCATGAGAGGCGCTTAGTGCATTTTCACTCCACTGCACATGTCAAACGCTGGCCTGCAGGACGATGATGATGTCAGAGCCATTGCCCCGGCACATAAACTAATTTGCAATAAATATCAAATTAAAAAACCAGAAGTCGGGCAACATTGTGAGGGCACTGGCTCTCCCTTTTGGCTTTTATAGCATTTGCCTCTCGGGCAGTAAAAGCCAAATAAGCAGCGAGTGGCTAACCATTTGGCCGCCCCACTTCCCCAACGTTCCTTAAAACACAAACACATGCGAGTTTTAATAATCATAAAAAGCAGGGCGGCGAAAAAAACACGTAAAGAACGAAGGAAAGACCATTTGAAGGACCCAGCCAGGGGCAGGAGAGCCATGGGTGATGGCAGGATTCCAGTAGGAGACAATAGACAAAGTTGAAATGCAATTGAAAAGTTGGCAGAAAGCGAAAATGGATGCCAGGGGCAGTGGGGTTGGACAGGGATTCGGGACCAGGCAGCCACAAGAAATACTATGAATGTCGACTCTGTGTTCTGCGTTTGTGCTAGAAAGTGTGTGTACACGGCAACTGTTCATAGTGATTTTACAAAAGCTTAGAAATAAATGTGACTTCAGATCATCCCACAACTAATAATTGTAATTGCCTCTGTTTCTGATGAGAGCTTTTTTCCTATTAGTGTATTACCCGGACTTTTAAAATAATACTTTTCAATGTTATTTTAAAATTAAGATATACACAGTTTAAAACAGTTAAGAGGCTGGACTTAATTAGACCCAGTAGATCATTTCCCGGTTTTTATAATTCGGATTTTAGCAGCTTAAAATTTTAGTAAAATGCAGTAAATCCAATTTCACAGTCAAAGTGCCCCAACCAAAAACCATGGGTTGATTTTACTGTAAACTGCAGTATAACGACGTAACGCGTTAAGTATTATGACTGGTCTACAGTAAATCCAACAACGATTCTGCCGTAAAAAGGCCCCAACCTACGAAAATGATGAAGTACCGTATTTTACAGTTTTACTGTAAAAAACTACAGGTTGATAATAGTATACCTTAAATTATTAAATTAATAAATCACTTAAGTTAGTATATTAATCTTTTTAAAAGCAAATTGATTTAACATGTGTTAATCCCCGGCCGGGATTCGAACCCATGTCATAGACCATCCGCTTAGCGAATGGGCTACTGAGGCAAATCAAACACTGAAGTCAGGAACGTGAATATATACAATTCCAGAGAGTGAGAGAGAGAGAGAGAGAGAGAGAGAGAGAGAGAGAGAGAGAGAGAGAGAGAGATCAGAATAAAAGGTATATTTTCTTTACAGTCCCCAAAGCCAATAACAAAATACACACATAATTTCGTACAGTCAAAAATCGAACAACAAAATACATTGATAGTAACTTTACTGTAATTCAACCAATAAAAATAGTATATTCTGAGTATATACTATATACTATCAACTCTCGGACTATTTTTTATAAAATGATATACAGGCCTGTTCTAATTTCCACTCGGAAGTGAATTTGATAACATTTGCGGATTTCCCTTTAAAGGAAATTTTGTTAAATTTTCCTTAAATTCCCAAACAAAATCAGCTGGTCGCTTTCATCAAAAGAGTTTGCCTTGTCTAAGATTTGCTAAAAGGGGCTGATCAAATTTTGGCCCGCTGTAGTCTCCAACTCATAGATAGTGATGAAGCACTAATTTAATTAATAAAATCGAAGGAATAAGCATTAACGACAGGAAAAAAACATTTTGATATATTTGTAATTGCAATCAGCTGTTCTGGTGGCAAAATGCTCGAGAGTAGAGTTGCCGAGGGTTTAGAAAAAATTCCCTTCGCATAAGATTTAGTTTTTTAAACAAAAACACTTTTTCATATAATAGCAGATCTTTTAATTGTAAAACAACATAAAAAGTAATTGTTCAAAATTAATCCTTAATATATGAATTTTTTTGAAACGCTGGCAACCCTTAAATGGTCCCTCTCAAATACGACACAGCGGCAGCGGATTTGCAATAATGTTGAAGGCTAGAATCAAACCGATTTTAAGGTGCACCCACAAAATAATTATTTATAAGTCAAGTACTTTAGTATTAGCTAATTCAATTACGCAATAATGAATAGATTAAAATTAACATTTGTAATATACATAATCGCATTGTATTTTAAAATAATTAATTTCTGATTTTGCGGATTTGAATCCGCCGTGCCATTTGCACACGGAAAGTTTCCGAACGTTTCGCCTGCAAATTAACAGAGACTTAACAGAGGGAAATACGAATCCGTAAGAATTTTTCGGAAGTGAAGACTAGAACAGGTCAGGGAAATCCAAATCCGAATAAATTTTGCGGAAGTGGAAACTAGAACAGGCCTGATAGCTTTAGAGCTCAACAGGACTAAAATAAAAGTATGTATGAAACTAAAGCCCCCAATGGAGTTTCTGTATGACTCCGTGTGACCAAACCTGACTAAAAGCTGCAAAAGATTTCATTGTAAAATAGATTACGAGATTAACGAGATAATGTGGGCATTTTCTTGCCGTGTTGGGAAGAGCCTGCATTTATATGTTACACTTTATTGGGGGCAGCTGTGAAAAGGCGACGGAGGGGGTGGTGCAACGGCTAAGCTAACAAATTAGCAGCCCGGTTAAAGGATAAGAGGTGGAGGCGGGGAGGATTGGTGTGTGGAAAGTTTCCTGCAACCGGACAAGTTTAACAAAAGTCTTAACATATTTTCGTAGTCCAAAAGTTTACTACAAATGCGACTTAATTGTTGGTGGGCGTTGCCACCTACTTTTTACAGCCCTTTCCTCTATGCTTTACGGCGTAAACAAAGGCCCTTAGAATTGAGGGGCAGGAGGAGAGTCCCGAAAAGGAATTGGCTCTTGATGATGTGCGCGCTTTTTATAAAGTGATTAAAAGCAAAGTTGAAACTAAGCTAAAAAGAAAAAAAGAACTTTGGAAGGGAGTTGGTGGAGAAATTATGTCAATTTGGCGGGAGATTCTGCCCCATTTCCTGGCCGATAAGTAAGAATACTACAAATATTTGCGCCGACAAAGGCAAAGGCACTTCAGCTGTTACATTTATTTATTTAGAAATGGCTTTAAACCAATCTAGGTCCTTAACTCGTTCAGGATCAATACTTAATTTCCTGAATTTAAATTTTAATTGCGAAGTAACCTGTCACTAGAATCTGGGCAAACGAACTCTGAAAATAGCTTGAGTTTCTGATACTCAAACACTTGGAGATTCCTGGACACTACGAACAATGTGCTTGTGGCCTGCAGCATATCCTTTTCCTCCTTCGGGGCGGTGTTCGATTACAGTTTTGGTTTCGGCTTTCGGTTACGACCTTTCAATTTGGGGCCCTGACTTGGTCTTAAGTCGACTTGAGATGTAAGTGGTTTGCTTAACTCCATCGTCCCACCTCGCAGTCCGCCTGCTCCCGTCTCCGCCTTCGCCTCGCCCCGGAATCAATATGCGTGTGTGTGACATTTGTGTCACATTTATGTCTGAGTTCTGTGGCATTAATGTGTCCTGGTTTACGGCTTGGTCATAGTTCGAGTTCGTGTTTGTGCCCCTGATGCCGTTTTGGATGCCTTCCATAATGTCTGTATTTATTACAGAAGCTCAACCGAACTGATGATGGCCAAAAAAGGGCGCTTTTGCACTGAGAAAAGATACAGGGGGACAGAAGTCGTTTAATTGTATTAACTATTTAACATTGATAACCAGAACTTCATTTAATAATTTTAATTTTAAAAAGAGTTCTAATTGTTTAAGATTTCAACATCTTAGCTATATTATTGAAGAGCTATTATCTTGAGGTATGGCAATAAATGCCATCAACCATCGTTTTTCTGTGTGTCTCTCGGACGCGATTGAGGCACTTTCATCTGTCTCCGGCTCTGATTGTATGTCCACACCCACACCAAAACCCACACTCACAAAATAAAGACATAAAAACTTATGAAATCTTTTCCCGGCAACTGTCACCGAATGCTATTATCCCGGTTGTTATTTGGGGGGCTTGTTAATAAATAGTTGTACGGGAATCCGGACTTAATGTCATCCAGTGATGGGCGTCCGGAATTCGGCTTTCATCGATTGATTATCACCCCGGACAACTTTATGAAAAATCGGTTTTATGGTCGGGAAAATGGTTTTATTGCACTCACCCGGCCCCTCAAGATGTGCAGCAGTAGAGGAATGGAATGGGTAAACGTGCAGCACCTGCGTCCTCCGTTCGGTCGTCCCTAGGAGTGGCCTGGGCCTTTCGACTTGTGTCCGACAATCCACTTTAATCGTCTTCCATGTTTGCACCAAAAGTTTGGATAGTCCCGTAAATATTTATGCGCAGTTCGGCCCAAAATCGGTGTCATTGCCAGAGGGAGCGGTGGGGCAGATGCGAACAGCAGCTGATGACAACAAAGGCATAAATGATTTTGCCATCAACTCGACTCGAAAACTTGTCTATGGCCCCGACAATCGATAACTGTCTTCGCGAACAAGGACATACTAAATTCCTTGTAATCTATTGCGAATTTAAGGCTCTTGCTAAACCAACTTAAGGACTGCAGCTCCTTAGAGTTAGGGATCTTGAGCCGACTTAACTTTGCAAATGGTGTGACTTGACTTGACTTGTGGGGGCTTAAAATAATTCTGTTAACAAGTATTTAGATATCTAGGGATATTTAATAGTTCCAGATATCAATGCAAAAGTTATTTTTAGCAGCTCTTTTAAATGTTATAACTCTCACGTCGAAATATTAATTGGATTTCGGATTATTTGATAACCTTTTCCACCGACCCTTTTTCGCGAGTTCCAAGAACATTCAGGAATACAGCCTGAGCGGCTGCTTACAGGCGAAACCACAGTGGACTCCACTACACGACAGCTGAAACTGGGATTGGGATGGAGATTGGGAAAAAATCGGGAAAACAAAGTTGACCAGGGCGACGGGCATTGGTCAAATGGGGCCAGGGCCGTGTACGTATGTACGTGTGCGACCGGCCAGTCTGGACTGCCGGACTCCTGGACTGCTAGACGGCATTGAAACAAATTGAAAAGTTGCGTTTGCCCATGAAATGGCACCAAGTCCACCCGCCCGTCGCCCTTTAATGGAACATGAAAGCGATACACATGCCGGGCAATTAGACCACGTCCCGCACTGCGACTTTTGCAAGGTGGCACTTATGCCTGTCAATAACTTCATTTCCGGCACAACGTGATTTAATTAACGATTACCCACCCTCCTTTGCTCCCCCGCGTCCGAAGGGAGTTTTTTATGTAACAATTAAGTGGGTTTCCTTGTTGGTCGTGTGTGTCCTTTGACCAGTTGCCCAGCCGTTGCCTGTTTGGCCAGCTTGGCAGGATGTGCGTGCTCGCAGCCTAACAGCATTATATTTTCAGGACGTGGGGGGTAAAGCCCCTTCGATCTTACCATCGCCCGATGCCTAGCTAATTTCCCGCTCTGATCGGCATACAAATGCGCCGCCCAGATTTCATTACCCGCTTGGATGCATTCTGCATGCATCGGCCAACTTTTCCACTTGGCCCGGCAACCGCATTTCAAATTAGCAAATGCCAAATTCGCACTGCTGACCTTCAGAGATTCGCAGGGGGCCCGGCTTGACCTGGTGCTAGAGCTTAATATGGGCACACTTCGCTACAGCTCTTAGTTAAATTAGTCGGATTTCCAAGAATTTGGAATATATTTACTAAGGTAATTAAATAATTTGGATTGACTCCTATTGGTTTCGATTTTGATGAAGAGCGAGTCCACTAACTCTAGGCATTTTGTGAGTTTTAAATTAAGCCAATTAAAGCCATCTTTTAGCTAAATGTTGTTTTGTTTATTGATTAGTAGAGGAGGAATTATACATAATTAAATATAAGTTTATGTTTTTTTACCATTCACATTCCTTGGTCATATATCCATGTGATCAAATAATAACACCAAATTATTCAGTATATTTCATCTGGCTTTTATTTCCATTATACCTTTGTTTGTATTCTTGTTTTATACATATAGTTTAACTTCACAAAAAAATGTTTTCATTTATTTAAGTGTGGCTTTTGTTGTCATGTCTGCGTGTCTTTGGTTCATGCACTTTGCACTTAAACGAATTTATTGAATAATTGGTATTTGTTTTTATTTCGTGGAAAGTTTGTTCGCTTGATTTTATCATTTAAAATTTACACCAAAAAAGTTCGTCTATGTTTACAACTAGTACATTTGTATATTTCCGTAATTTCTTTATCAATTTTTAATTTTGTTTATAACGTGGCCCAATCGATGGACTTCGTGGGAGTTCCTGTAGCCAACAATTAGTTCGACTTGTAATACTGGAAATTCTCGTAGGGACTCTCGATAACTCTGATATATATTATTCGAGCGGTCTAGAGTTTGAGTTTCCGGCTGCTGGAACCGAACCCATAATAAATGTGGTTTCTGTCACCCTCAAGCCTAGGCTATGACATGTGTTCTCTGCATACATATAGTAGAACCGTATATGCTGCGCTTCCAACTAAACAAACGCCTAGTACAGTTATAGAGCAACAACTGAAGATCGAGTATTTCTCTAAAACGAGATTTTCTGGATTTCATTTTAGAATCCTTCATCCTTTCCTCGAATTCAACACTTACGTTTTTGGTAAAATTTGATTTAACAGCTTATAAATAAGGAAAAAAAATACTCAGACGCCCTTTGGGGCGTGGTCCTATACAATTATTTTTGCATATATTTTTCAGTTTACAATTATTTGCGTTCCTCTAATCTTTGGATTTGGTTTAAGGCTTAGGCCTGGAAAATACTGGCAACTTGGTTGGCAATCCTCCAATTTTTGTGTGCTTTTTTTTGTTTTTCGTTTGGTTTGTCAATTTGCTTACTTGCCAACTTTTTTTTGTTTGTTTTTTTGTTGTTGAAAATTTGACACTTTACTTTTGAAATATATTTCGCATTAAGACTTGAATGCTAATTCCACACACATATAATTAGAAAGAGATAGAGTCATGTAAGGAGCTAGAGGGAGAATAGTGTGTTGTGGGAACGTACATATATCAAGTATATTGAGGGGGGAACAAAAATTCGATTTGATACACCGACAAGCTCAATTTCGTTCAATTCAACTAGCTCTTCTATTGCATTTGAAATCTGTGAAAATAATGGAGCTTGAATATATCAATGTATCGTTTATACCGAAATAGTATTATCGGAAATTTTGGAAGGGATCACTGCTTTGCAATCACTTGAAATCATTGTTAAATCGATATGTCCAAGTAGATACCGATATACCAAACAAAGGTCCTGTAGCCATCGATATTCACATTGAATTTCCAATTTAATATCGATATATTTCGGTTGTAGTGTGTGGTCTGATCAGCCATGGTGGGAGGGTATTGCGGTATTAAATGTAATATATGTCATATATAGTTCAAATAGTATAGTATTCGTGTTGCTCTGTCAATATTGTCGTGCCTAAGATCGGATCGGATCCGTTTTAGTTTATATATGTATTAGAAAACCGATAGTTCAAGGGATATAGAGGTGAATAACCTTAGAGTCGGGCTGGGAATCAAGGGGGGCTGGGAGTTGCACCGATAACATTTATCCAAAAATAATACAGCCCGTCTTCTGCGCCCAGAACAGCAGCAGTTTTACGGCTTTGCAGTTTTTTATATTGCGACCCTTGAGCAGGCCCTCACTTGGACTCGCCCATTAGAAGGATTTATTGTTTTACAATTTGTATTCCGGTTGGATTTGTTTAGTTTTGAAAGCTATGTGGGTGTTTCGGCTAAGGTACAAATTCGCTACGGACCCAATCTACGTGGAATAGAGTTGTAACCACCTCGCTGGATTAGTTCTCTGCTTCGTATCGATTCTTCTTCGGTTTCTTCTGGAAGACTACAGCTAAGTACACAGCTATGTATGTTTGCTTGTATGTATAGGGTTAAAAATGCAACAATTACTTTGTGCATATACTTTGTCAAGTATAGGGAAAGGTCTGTAGTTGGTGTAACGGCAAAAGAACCACCCACTAACTATGTACAACGAGATTTGAATTATTAATTTTCAACTTTTGTGGGTGTCTGGGCTTCTGGGTTTCTGGCTTTCCATTCTTCTATACTCCGCTCTAGTTCATAATCTGTGTATTTACCTCTAATAGTTCTCTGGCTCTTTGCTTGCTGACTCGCTTAGTTCTAGCTACAAAAAATTACAAGTACACACAAATTTTCGTTTATTAAATATTATATATACTTTTGTGTATATGTATGTAAATATAATATGCATATACACATGGATATTGGTTTACGCTACTTCTTCCTCGTCGCCATATATGCATTGTTGTTGTGGTCCAATTTCTGATTCTAGCATTTGTTTTTATTTGATTTAGCTTCAGCTTCAGCTTCGGCTTCAGCTCTGCACACTCACATCTCACACCCATCCCCCCCATACATATGTACATATGTATATGTGTATGTAGAATACACTTGATGACATTCCGTCATTGTCACCATCATCATTGGATTCAACTAATTTGCTAATGGAGGTTTGGCAATAGCAACAATGCGGAAAAACAACACACGAGTGCGATACACACTCAAATTCAACATTACTCATACGCCCCGGGGAACACTGCTTGTCCATGTCCTTGTCGTGTGCAAGAGCGTGTGAGCGTGTTGCCTTTATTTTGATTTCGACAGCACAAAATTCACATTATTTACCTACTCTCTGTTCTATACATATTTATATGCTTGTGTTTCGAAAAGAAAGCGAAACTGCTGTCAATGAAATATCAATTAATCGATATTTCCTCCTGCTATTTCCGGTTTCCGCGCACTCCGTATAAATATAGTTTTATATTTTAATTTAAATTGCTCTATATATTAAATTTTAAATTATTCTTTAGTTGTTAGTTTTAGTTTTAGTTTCATTGTGTAAAGCTTTCGTTTCGTACGTTTTGAATGGGGAGTTTTCTTGGGGCGTGCATACACTGCTGCTTGACGGCAAGCAGTCGCGCACTTCCGGTGCATCTTCACTTCCTCTTCGCTGGAGAAGTACTGGGAACCCCTTAAATGCAACAGCTAAGATGACGTTGCTCTCGTAGCTCTGTTATTTTCCACGTTCGGTGTTTCCGCGGTATTTTTTTTCAAGTTCTGCAGGTTGACACACACTCATCCATTACATTAATTGCATATTTATGAGCACTGGATGTACCTTGATTTTTATTTCGGCAGATTCGCATTTCATTTACTTTCTATGTAGCTTTCTACACGTGTGTGTGCGTGTGTGTATTTGTATTTGTACAGAGAGAAAGAGACAAAGAAAGGGAGAGAAAAAGAGAAGAAAGAGAGAGAGAGAGAGAGAGGAAAAGAAATAAAAGCAGATATTTTAATTGCCATACACGAATTTCAATTCCCATGCGTTTGCATCCTTGTTTGTCTTTGGTGGTGGTGTGTGCGCAAGTGTGTAGTGTGTGTGCGTGTGTGCAATGTGGCTTATAATGAAAACAACAACAAAAGCATGACAAGCAATAACAGTTAGCAAAAAAGTAAACGCCCAGCAAATTTCACAAGAGTTATTCGAAAGGCGAGCGCAACTTCCTTATTTCTTAATGCAAAAACGGACTGAAATTTAATGGCATCCAATTACGCTTATGCAATAATGCCGAAGGTTGGCTGCTGGCTTCAATTAAAAGCAAACTTGTCCCCGCCAACTCGCTTTTTGGGCATTTAATTTTCATTTAATGGCAGCAGTGACGGAGTGTTTTTTTGAGAAAGCGAAAAATAGCAATGTTAAATATTAATCTGCACATTTATTGGTTTAATTTCCAAATTATATTCCTCAATTGCTTCGTGGCTGTTTGATATTAAGAAAGCAATCAAAAACAATTATACATTTCAGAAGCAAGAGCTATTAAATTCAATTCAGGAGCTCCTTGATCGATCCTTTCTGAGGGAACATTTACAATCACACCCACACACACTTTGATAGAGTATCTTTCGTTAAGCAATTTCCTCCCTTGACTCGTGTTTTACATATAAGAATATGCAAGTTTTCCGTTAATTATACTTGTTTTCTCATCACAGCTAACGTCAATTTACGTAACTCTAGGACATTTAACAATATATCTAAGAAGTATCCTTTCGGGCCACAAAAACAATATGAGTTTCGGAGCGTAAAGAAGGGTTTTTAATGTTTTTCATATATTTTTATACATTTTGGTTCAGTTTCATTTGGCATTTCGCTTTTTGTTTGCACTCATACTTTTACATTTGACAATCGACTCACAGAGAACGCTTTAAACTCTTATAAACTTAACTTTGCTAATTACAGAACAAGCACTCTAAGTAGGAGAAACCGTAAACGAATCAACAAACTGGTTCACAAGTACACATACACAACTGGGTGGATCTCCGCTATTGTTTTTGATTTTTAACTGTTTCTAACCCCCTTAAAAGGGAACTTTTATGTGAAACAAACTGAGAATATTAGTGAATAGACTCAATTTAAAAGTTCTATTGAATACAAACAAATAGACATTGAGCGCTTGAAGATCCATCCTAAAACACACATCAAATTCATAAAAGCATAAAATATATATTTTTTCTACTTATTTCAATCTGGAACAACAACAACAAGTCATCGTTCATCGAATCAGTAATATTTTTTCGCATTGTTATTATAATAATTTTGTTTTTTTTTTTTGGTTTATTTTTGGTCAAATACTGGATGACTGGATGCCTCGGAGTGGTGGCAAGGATACTCACTGCTCGCCGCGATTAGCAGGAGACACCCTGCTTGGCCACCGTATACCAGGTACTCACGGTGACCAGCGACGGGGAATCGGGGGTGGTCGACGGCTGGGGATGCAGAGGATGGACATCGACAACTAGCTCAGCTCCGCCGTTGCTCCCGCCCTCGGCCCCACTGGCCACAACGACGAGTGGCGGAAGGGGTGCTAGTTCGGAGCGTGCTGGCAGTGCTGTTGTCGGGGGCTGGGTCGGTTGCGGGTTCCGAATCGGATTCGGAAACGGGTTCGGATTCGGGGGCGGATTAGCTTGAGGCGGCGCTACTGGGACATTCTTGGCCATCCGCCGCTGGAGGCGGGATCTATTCTTTAGGCGGCCCTGCGACTGTGGGTGATGAAAGTGCAGAGGCTGCGGCGTGTGTAGGTCGCGACCCACCTGCGGCCCCACCTGCGGGCACCGGAAGCGGATGGCCTGTTCGTTGGCCACGTTCAGTTCTGGCCACCTTGCTTGTGCCGCCTGGCCGGCTCCAGCCTTTGTCTGGTGGCGCTTCTTGCTCTTGCTGCGCTTACGCGACTTCAACTGCGACTGGGACTGGGAGTGCGTCCTAGTCTTGCTGTGCGATCGGCGGCCTGTGGACTGCGGCCTCTGGCAGTGCCGGCAAACGAAGAACCTGTAGTTGTGGCCGTCCTCCTCCTCCCTCTGATCGTCGTCGTCGTCCTCCTCCTCGTCGTACTCGTCCGCCTCCTCGGGAAGCGGGTGATGGGAGCTCGGTGGCCCGTTCTGGACATTGCAGTTCAGAGTGGTGCTCGTGGCCGCTGATGTGGTGGTCGTGGTGGTGGAGCTCTCACCGCCGTCCATGTCGATTATGTGACAACACTTCTGCTGTCTAGTGCTATGTGGTTGCTGCTGTTTTTGCTGTTGCTTGTTCTTCGTCTTGTGCTTGGACTTACTTTTATCTGTATCCAGTTGGTGCTGCAGATGTTGCTGTTGCTGGTGCTGGTGTTGCTGCTGACTGTGACTGCGTCGCCGCCGGCGGACCGTGTATTCGTCGCCCTTGTCGGTCGGATATGGTCAGAACGCTGTGTCAAACACGGACATCGACCGCGAGATGGCGTCGTCGTTGCGACAGGCCTCCAGGAACTCCTCTAGGGTCACGACGCCGTCGCGATTGATGTCCATTTTCTGGCGGAGTAGAAAACATCAGCATACAGCAACGGTCTAAAGTAACATAATGCAATTGACTGTCTTATCTAGTCCGCTATATGATCAAAATTGAGTAAATTTGCTGCAAAATGTAGCAAAACTTGTAGCTACTTTTGAAGGCATTTCTTACTCAGGCAAAAATACCGTCTATCTAGGCAAGGTAAGATTATATAGTTTGCAATGCAGCACCCTGCTGTAACAATGCTCTTTAATTCAAGCGCTCAACATGGCTTACAAGGGTTCCAACTTGACCTGTTTAATATAATAAAAGTAGTTCCCAGAAACTAAGACTGACATTTGAATAAGTCTGGCAGACAAAAAAAAAGGATATAAGTTTATTTTTGGTAAAGACCGACCAAATTATGTTTGCCTAATATATTCTGAACAGTCGTTAGACCCTTTATGAGATATAGTATAGAATTTATCATGAAAACCTGGGGATTTTACCTTAACTGCTTCCGAACGAAGAGATTTTATAAAAGTTCAATACGTTACTATCCTCCATACACAGTGAATATCCTCTCTAAGAGTACATTTGTAGCTATTGACTATTCCATTCCAGTTCGCAGAGTTTTGCATTTTACTAGATTAAGCACTTCTATTTTGGCAGTTATCTTGGAAACTTAGGTCGATGGACTCGATGGAGCAAACGAAATGCAATCGATACGGCTTTGTCCCTGTCTCTTATGCGCATTCAACGCGTGTTAATGTGCGTTCGCGACAATCGGATACGCCCATATCGTTAAATGTTTGAAAGAACTTTCGGCTATATATCTGGCTAATATCCCCAACACTACGTGATATTACTGGCAATTGAATCCATTTAGTTATCGGGGCTTCCGGAATGAGGAGAGCAGAAGCAACAGCTTAGACGAGCTCGGCGAGCGGCAGTGCTTTGACGCACTACTTCCGCTTCCATTTGGAGCAGCAGGAATTTTGATTCACAGCCCTGAACTCCGGAATGGGCCGTGAATGATTTCAGCCATCTATCATCAATTTCACTCTCGCTCGACATTATTCAAAGACTTTTGGCCGGGCCCATTTGCTCTGCCCAATTTATTCCGACTGCCAACGACCGCTAATGACAATGCGTGACTGGCAAGCCAAGGAGGAGCTCGCTGGGCAGGACGCCCAACTGAAACCAAAAAACCCATTCACAAGCCGCTCCTCCTGGCCTGTTGGCCGACAAATTGAAATAGACAATTTGAATTTGCATAATGCAAACTAAATAAGTTTCATGTTCGCAACTCAAATTCAAATTGTACGCGTGTAATTAGCATAAATAATGGCCGAAAATTGTTTGGATTTAAGGAGCAGGAGCAGGAGTGAGACTGGGACTGAAACTGAACCGACCACTCACCTGAAAGATGTGCTCCACCTTGCCCTTGATCTTCTCCTCCTCGGGACACTCGTCGGGCAGCCGGCCCATTAGCTCGTATATGGCAGTCACAATGTCAGTCATTTCCTCCCTCGTAATGAAGCCGTCGCCGTTGATGTCGTACAGCGAAAAGGTCCAGCGCAACTTCTCCTCCACGGAGCCGCGTGACAGTATCGAAAGTCCTTGAACGAAATCCTGTGTGACGGGCGGGACGATAAATAGGTAGGCACAAATAGGAGAACAAATACATAGGAAAATGGGGACAGATACAGAGACAGAGGCAAAGGCAGAGGCAGACAGAGCCGGAATACAGGTATACAATAAATTGAAAATATGTTTTAAGAAATTGCTCGTAAACCGCAGTGGCAGACACACCTGCGTCCACGCAAAAAGTTCACACTGCTCATATAACACATATAATATTTCTGCCATTGAATAGATTGTCTTAAATTGTAAACGGCAAGGACTTGCAGCTTTCTACCTTGTATGCCTGCATATGGCAATAATTCTTAAACTCTTATATTATTTTTACCGCTGCTGTACCACGGAATTCCCCTTGGAGCTCACCACTCGCACCCCACTTTCGAGTCCTGGCTCTGCTGCTGAAGTGGACATTTATTTCTATACTTTGTATGACAAATGTACCTAGATAAGGGCTGGCAGAGAGAGGGCGCAAAAGTTTTTACGACTGGGGGAGCTTCGGCCCCCCCAGGGCTTCTGCCTGGAGGTGTTGAGGTATTTTGGAAAGGCCACAGCTGACGGCCAACTGGATCCCACGAGTCCCTTTGCCTTCAGTAGGGGGAGCGAAAATATATAAGACATAAAACAGCAATGCAACACGGCGTAAAAAGTAAAAATAATGGCATCGAACCGTTCTGGCCATTTGTGCAATTGCAGCGTCCACCAAATTTGTCAAGCCGAAATAAAATAACATACACTGCTCAGACTATCCAAATGCAAACAAGAAACTTTCACCATTCGACGGGGATAAATTGAAGAGCGGAAAGCTGCAAAACAGCTCGGAGATTGGACATTGCAGTGAAGTTTGCAGAGTGAAAAGGCGGACCTTTGATTCTTTACTCCTGAAAAACAGGAATAGGACTTCTTCGTTAGGAGATTAGACGATTAGAAAACTAAACTAGATGAGATTAGAAAATCAGCTTAAATGTTTGTCGTTTGTGAAAATGTGGCCAGATGTATAGTGAGTCTCATTTCAAAGTGATTTTCTTTATCGATATATGCACTGGGATCGTGTGAGACTGCTTCAGCGCTCACTCAACTGCCATGTTAACCTGTTTGCCTTTCTTAACTGCTGGCGGATACAATCCTCACTCTCTGGACCCCTCCAGTGTCCTAACCCCCTCGGCTCTCCTCCTCCGCACTTTTCTAGGACTCCAGCAGTATATATTCCCCCTCGCTCAAATGCTTTTATCTCACACACTTGAGCAATTTATCTTTTATGCCAGCGTAAACAGGTCGCAGCACTCTTAGCCATCTTCCTCGTGGCATATTGGCCCTGCCCACAATTTCAATATGGCCATGACAGGTTTGCCGTTGGCCCGTTTTTGCAGCCATTTCTCCTGAATGTCTGAGTGTGGGAGCGGGTCTCGGTGTGGCTATAAGGCCCTGCTCTTGTTGGCAGTTTTATAAAGGCGACTGTCATGCAAATCGCGCATAAAACACCTTGCAACAATATGTGGAACTTAATTGAAAAGCGGAAGTCTTCCTAGTCCGACCGTCACATAGAAAACAGGAGAATTACCGGCGGATTCGGAGTGTGTGCTAGGGGGTTTCGAGTACGTGCCTTGTAGTCATTACAATTTTGAGGTCATTATTCAACAACAGCAGGCAAAAGCGCAAAAGCTCGCACAGATAAACTGCGGAAAAGGGTGGGAAAAGTGCGGGAAAAGCAAGTGCGTGGCTCTAAGAGAAGGACGGCTGACGTGATTGCGATTTTCCCCCGGAAGACAGGCGGACAGACGACTGACAGACAGACACTGTGCAGGAGCGGCGACTTGATTGCAATATTGATTTGTGAATTGCACGCTTCATAAATGCCAACTGGATTTCGTCTATGGAGAGAAGGCTAATGAAATATTTGGTCCCTTTTTACAATAGTTCGGTTGTGGTTTAACCCAGGTTTTCGCTGTTAGGCGTTGTTCATAAATTGCACTAAATGCTAAGCAAAAAAGGATACTGTAAAGCTAGGCTTCCATTTTCTGCTCGATTTGTATTACCCTAAAAGCAACAAAAAAGTAATTCATTTAAGCAAGACCTTCGTAGCCTTTTCGTGTCGCGCTCTCCTCGCTCTCCGGGATCTCCTCCTCACTCTTGGCTTCTCCGTTCGCTTTCGATTTCGCTTTCCCAGGGATGTCCCACTGTTTAACTTGGGGTTTTGCTGCTTTTCTCGGTATTTTCATTTTCCTTCCCGCTTGGATCCGCCTACTCACATATTCCTGTCCTTATTTCCCCTCCCACCCGACCGACCCTCCCAGATTTTCCCCGCTCATGAAGTCACAGTGCCTGACAAAGTTAGCGTTAAAATCGCCATAATTCATCGTTTCAATGGCATTGTGTGTGCTGAGTGTATTCACTACCCCACCGTCCGCCCAGTGCCAACTAAGCGGAAGTGGAGTTCATGTTTGGACATCGCAGGGCAGTCGCGCGACAGTGAATAAACTGAAAAAAAAATTATTCGCAATTTGCATGCGCCACGGGTAGCAGCCCAGAATTTTCCCCTCAATCCTCAGAAATTTATTTTGGTGTTTTTTTTTGCCAGCTCTTGTTTTATGCAATCCGCTTGCTGCAATAGAAACGTTGACAATGACAGGCGACAGCGGCAAACACGCGAATTCGGTGGAAAATGTATTTTCCACCCTGTCTACCCCCCCCCCCCCCC
>VNJY01000399.1:35725-82573 GCA_008042715.1 Drosophila bocki
TCCGCCCCCCTTCTCCCCCCCCCCCCCCCCTGTTCAGCATTTTATTTCAATTTCGAGACATTTCACTTTGATTTCTGAATTTGGCACATTATTTTGTGCAGCAGTTTGCCCCAGGAGCGAAATCGGGAAGCTCTCCACGGCAAGGCGGAAACTCGGACAAGGAAAAAGCTGCGAAAGTGCAGCCAACGGATGCCAGTAGATGAAACCATTAGATCCTGCTTCCCCCAGGAAATCTACATACATTTCCTTTCCGCTTTGCCGTGTTTTGTTTTCAAGAATTTCCACAATTTTCCAAGACGAGTTAAGATAGCATTTCAGCATAGTGAAACAAAAATTCTTTTCAAATTATAAGGGATTCTTTAACAAAATAACTAAAGTTGACTTTCACAGACAAAAAGGACATAATAAGGACATATTTACTTTCTGCTTAGTGTGTTGCAATACGATTACGATGACGTCCTTTTTATTATCTGTTTTAGTGCCTTAAATTAGAATACAAACGAATTTTTCTGCGGCCAAATGATTGTATTCTTCGTGAGTTTAATATCACTTATGTATAATAATACAATATAAATATCATTTATTACGTACTTGCAAACAGCTTCGCTTCCCCGTCCCATATTTAGCCCGGCTGCTATTTCTCCGCTTACTCCATCTGGCTGACCTTTCTCTCACATCCTCCAACATTTTTGGACCCCAAAGCCCCCGCTAATTCACTTTCCTCCGTCCATGACCGAACACTTTTAGCGGACCCGAAACTTTGGGGGCTTTTAGGCAGACAGACAGACGAGCAGGCGGACGGATGTGTACTTAGCTTATTACAACTTTTGTGCTGCGGCAGTTAATAGATCGCCTAAGCATCTAGGGTGCGTGTATCTGGAGGAACTCTTTGTTCTGGACTCCTGTCCCTAATAAACCGTAACTAAATGCGCCTACCAGAGCAGGGCAGTGGTTGTTGCTCTTTGGCCATTTTGCAGCATCATTTGGCGCCACCAGTCCCCCCTTTTTGAGCCCAATCAGCTTCATTTAGAGTCACGATGCTACACAATGTTTGCTTCTAAGCTGCTTAAAGGAAAACACAGTATGGGACTAAAGCAGGAAAAATCGTACTAAGGAAACTCATTAAATAAAATATGGTGCAGAATTTAATACATTTTTAAGCTCGAATGAAAGTGCTAGTAAACATGTAAAGCAATTTATTAATTCTTTAATATTGTATAATAATAAACAATATTTTTTAATTTTTTATATGATTTTTGTAACCAATAATTGATTAATTAAGAAATTAAATAATTGATACTTAGCACTTCCTTGTGATTTTCTTTGTGTAAGAAACTCAAACCAAACCAGAGCGAACTGAACTCAACTCGATTCGACTCGGCTGTTAGCCATATTTTATACTTAAAATGTCTAAAGTAATTTCATTGTACATAAGTCTTGTCCGCCCAATTCCTCCCCCTGCTATCTCCCTTTGCCTGTTCCGCAGTTCCAACCTGACCTCTGGCCCTGTCCCTGTCCCTGTCCCCATCCCCGGCTGACCTCAACAATTTCAGTTAGCGCCTCATCATCGTCCGGAATCCGGACCTTAAGAGGCGTACCGAGTAAATTAAATTGCATTGTTTGTCTTCGGGCACATCTGTAAGTCGAATTGGTCGGGACAATCGATTACACAGGCCGATAAAATTAAAAAAAAATCGCAGATGCTCTTGCTTGGAAAGTTTCCAAAAGTTTCTGATACGCTGAACTCTTGCCCGACCTCCGAATTTGCTATACGTAAGGTTTTGAGATATTTCATCTTATAAGTGCGTCAAATACGACTTATTAAATTGAAATTTGAAAAAAATCTCTATGGACCTTTGAGATATTGTCTTTTGATTTTATATCGATATGTTCAAATTCGACTCACTCAGAAATATATGGAACAAGAAAGGGAGCTAACTTCGGCACGCCGAAGTTTTTATACCTTTGCAGATTGGTTTTTATGTTTATATAAATGTTGAAAACACACACAAAACAGAGTTTTATTACATTATACTTAGAGTTTGACAGTTACAGTTTTACATTCACAGCTTTACATTTTCCCTACATCTACCGATCGCTCCTATGGCAGCTATATGATATAGTTGTCTGATTTTTATGAAATTTATACCAAAATTCTGGAATAATATAAAATGGCCATATCCCATAAATGATGCAAAAATTTTGAAAAACAGTCAAGTAATAATTTTTTTTTTTTAAATTTATCGATAATTTGTATGGCACCTATATGATATAGTCGTCCGATCTGGCCCGTTCCGACATATATAGCAGTGAAAGTATATAGAAGACTATATGCAAAATTTCATTCAGATTGCTTTAAAACTGAGGGACTAGTTTGCGTAGAAACGGACAGACGGACGGACGGACGGACAGACGGACATGGCTAGATCGACTCGGCTGTTGATGCTGATAGGGTCGAAAATGGCATCTAAACAACCAACTGTCCACAAAATCATCTGGTATCAAAAAAATATATTGCATTCCTTAAGGGGGGACATCTGATTACCTTTTTTTAAAAATCGAAAATTTTTTTTTTTCCTTAAAAAATTCTTTAGGGTCTTAAAAATAACATAGCAAAAGATAGAGTCCGGCAAATGTGTCTAAGAGTCGAAATTTTCCATTCTGCGGCGATGCCTCTCATGTAAATATATACGATTTTAAAATTTTAAACGCGTTTTTTTCAAAACCACTTTTTTTGAGTTGGCCGGAAACCTAACTCGAACAAATCTTAACCGATCGATCTGAAATTTTGACAGTATATTCAAAATACCTATGGCTATCGACACACATAGGATTTTTTTTTTATGCTTACTTTTTTTTTTTATCAACAATTTTGTGACGTTTTTTTTTTCATGAAAATTAAACATTTTATTTAATCACTCACCATTTTGCTAAAAATCAAAATATCGAAAAAATCCTACGTGTGTCGATAGCGGTTGAGATACAGAAACTAACAAAATTTGATTTTTTGTTCTAGATCAAAAATTAAGGACGTTAGGTTTCCGGCCATGGCCCCCATTCAAAAAAATATTCCAAAAAAATGTATTTTGTACTTCACATATAACATTATAAAACCTACTTTAAAATTTTTCGATTTGCTTTTTTCGTTTGGCCAAAAAAAATTCTTGAAAATCGGTTTTTTTTGGCCAGTTACTCAGATGTCCCCCCTTAAAGGATGTATACCGAGGGACTTACTAGATTTTCAAAAAATCTGCCTTCCAATGAAGAAGCTTGGTCATCTAAGAGGCGGTTCGTTTACTTTTCGTGCATCTTTGTTGTTGGGCGCAGCCTCTGTGCAGTGTGGACCAGGACTGGAATCGGTTTAATTGGAAATGGCGCCGACTGACAGAGAAAGTGCCACAAAGTGTTGTGCGAAAGTTGATTTCTAAGACAATCCTAATCGAAATTCCATCCCAGGACACACACATACGAAACTCATCAGTCGGACCGATCCGTACTCTCATTGAGATTGAGAGGAACTGATTCTGGTCGGAGAAGGGAAACCCAAGCCAAAACACACAACGCACGGAAATGAGCTGCTCAAATGCTTCCCATTGCATTTCCCATGCTCGTCTGTGGCCGCAGGCCTTACTTTAATGTCTCATACGGTAGTTGGAGAGCGTGGGACACATACAAATGAAAAGCTCTTCTGGCAACACACAAGAAATGTGGCTATTTTGAAGCTCACTGACATGTCCCTATTTCAAGTTATTTTATCTTTTAGATGAGCCCCTGAGGCGCACCAATCAGTATTAACGGGTTTTACCATTGCAGAATTTTGGGCCACGACAAATACGAAAGATTAAGTAAGAAATGATTATTACTCTTACCTATAGGGCATACGAAAGCAGATCTTAACTTATTCAAAGAACCGTTTTAATCGTAAACCACCTGATCATCGTCAGGAAAGTTCCACTTATCACCGATCTAGACCCAGGATTAGTGCCAGCAATTCCTACTATTTTTTGGCTTTTGCTATATGGTAAGGAGGTGGAGTTTGTTTCCACTTCTTAGAGGCTTTAAATATATAATACATAAATATAATCAGGCCTGTTCTAGTTTCCACTTCCGCAAAATTTAATCGGATTCGGATTTCCCTCTGTTAAGTCTCTGTTAATTTGCAGGAGAAACGCACGGAAACTTTCCGTGTGCCATTTGGCCGGCGGATTCAAATCCGCAAAATCAGAAATTCATTATTTTAAAATACAATGCGATTATGTATATTACAAATGTTAATTGTAATCTATTCCTAGAGGTTTTGGGAACATTATTGCATAATTGAATTAGCTAATACTAAAGTACTTTATTTATAAATAATTATTTTGTGGGTGCACCTTAAAATCGGTTCGATTCTAACCTTCAACATTATTGCAAATCCGCTGCCGCTGTGTCGTATTTGAGAGGGACCATTTAAGGGTTGTCAGCGTTTCAAAAAAAAACGGCATATATTTAAGATTAATTTCGAACAATGTTTTACAATTAAAATATCTGCTATTAGGTAAAGTATATGAAAAAGTGTTTTTCTTTAAAATATCAGCCAATTCAATCCACAAACTGAACTTAATTTTATGCGAAGGGAATTTTTTCAAAACCCTCTACTTTCGAGCATTTTCCCACCAGAACAGCTGATTGCAATTACAAATATTTCAAAATTTTTATTTCCTGTCTTTATGCTTATTCCTTAGATTTTATTATTTAAATTAGTGCTTCATTACTATCTATGAGTTGAAGACTACAGCGGGCCAAAATTTGATCAGCCCCTTTTAACAAATCTTAGACAAGGGAATCTCTTTTGTTGAAAGCGACCAGCTGATTTTGTTTGGGAATTTAAGAGAAATTAAAAAAAATTTCCTTAAATCACCAAGGGAAATTCGCTTATGTTAAAGGGAAATCCGCAAATGTTATCAAATTCACTTCCGAGTGGAAACTAGAACAGGCCTGAATATGTTTAGTATGTTATGTTAATGTAATGAAAGCTGACATTACCTTGTTGTTTTTAGGTATATTTTCATTTCAATTGCATATTATATTATTAGATATGAATGATAGCTTCCGTTCTTGTTTCATCTATGCTTTACCATTCCCTAAAGAAGTAAATGGTTCTGATTGAACTAGCAGATTTGGGCCACATACCCTCGATGCTTATGGTAATTAGACTATAAAATTAGATATATTTATTCTCAATATATCTACCCTTTAAGCGCTCTGTATTCTGCCAGCACTTCCCCAATTATAAAGTTCTATTAGATTACCTTTTGATGATGCCATCCCTGACACAAAATAATGGAAATAATGGAGCAATTGGTATATTTTTCTTAATGGATTCATTTCGCTGCTGTCACTGAGACAGACTATTTTCTGTTGTTGGTCTAATGGGGCTATCTCCTCCTTGCATTTTCCCAAAACTTAAGCCAACCCAATTTGAAGCGATTTGCAGCGGCTTAGTCCACTCTGCCAGCCTAGCCTGTCGTCAGAGGAGGAAAGGAGAGCTTATAAGGATACGTTTAACTTACCTCAAAGCTGACTATGCCACTGTGATCCTGATCCAGTGTGTTAAACACATAGTGCGCATAAAGGGTTGGATTGGCTGTTTTTTTCGGTCAAGGCAGATGTCCGGCGTTGTTGATTGGAAGGTCAAATGAAAGCAAGAGAGGAGGGCGTTAAATTAGAATATTCTACGGCTAAGATCTAGGCTACCCAAAGCTGGCAAAGGTTGGCCAATTAGGTCGCAAATAAACCGATTAATTTTTCAGTAACAGTATAAATTATACTCTACAAACAAGCGCACTCCCATTCACCCAGAACACCAACATGTGCATATTACAACAAACACGGATGAGTAAATTAAAAAGACAAGGAAAATTAGTAAAACAATCGAATAACAAAAATGAAAACGAAAAGTTAATATTATATATGTTATGTATATATTTATTATCAACAAATATGGCTTTAAATTGAGATCTTTTCATTTTTATACCCATGCAGAGGGTATTAATAATTTAGTCAGAAGTGAAGTTTGCAACGCAGTGAAGGAGACATTTCCGCCCTTATAAAGTAAATATTTTCTTGATCATCAACAGCCGAGGCGATCTAGCCATTTTCTATTAATTTAGCCAGAATGAATTGATTCTTAGTGATCCAATTGCAAACTGCATAAGTAGAAAAACTTCGGTGTGCCGAAGATAGCTTCCTTTCTTCTTCTATTATAAAAATATATATAATATACATATATATTTAATAGTTTCTTCTTTATATAAGATCAGTCTCATTAATTATCAATCGATATTACTTTGCTGAGCGAGATTTCTTCAGTGGGTTGCATATACATATATACATATACATATGTATATATATGTCTATATATAAATGTATCGAAATCAGTTTTTGAGGTTGCAAGACGACTTCGAAATTTAAGACTTTCACTTTTCCTTACAGTTTTGTCATCCGCAGAAGTTTTTCCATGTCGTTTTTTTTATTTAGTTTGTTTTTCATTTTTGAAGTTAGTGCGTATGTTTTGCTTTTTGTTTTTTCATTTTATCAGGGGAAAAGTCATCGTTTTTTTGGTCCCGGGATTCCCGAAAGTTTCTGCGCGATGCCAGGCGGGGGTGGAGGCATGTGCGAGGTTTGGTCAGCAGGAAGAAATGTTTCCAGCTAATTATGCGAGTGTCTCCTGTGACTGCTGATAAGCTCTGCTTTCTGAAAGTGTGCAGTGTTGTTTTTGAACCTTTTCAAAAACTGTGGCCTACTTATGAGGGCCCTGAGATAAAGAAAGAGAGAGAGAGTGAGAGAGAGAACGAGGGAATGCCAGTGCACTATGGGGAATTTGCTTTTTCATTGTATAAATTTTTCGATATATAAAAAAAAATCAATTTTCTTTCAAAAAGGAAGGCGGAACCCCCCCACTTTGACAAAAAACAGTTTTATCTATGCCAATATTGAATATTATATTATAGATTTAAATGCTGAAAACACTCACAAAACAGAGGTTCATTACATTTTACCTATACTTATTATGTTTATAGTTTGACAGTTACAGTTTTACATTCCCAGCTTTTTTATACATTTACCGATCGCTTCTATGGCAGCTATATGAAATAGTTGTCCGATTTTTATGAAATTTATAACAAAATTCTAGAATAATAAAAAAAGCTTACATCTCAGAGTAGATAAACATACGTTGAAAAACAACGAAGCTATAATTTTTTTCCTATTTATTTCTCGATCGTTCCTATGGCAGCTATATCATATAGTCGTCCGATTTTCATAAAATTTTTACCGAAATTCTGAAATAATATAAAATGGCCATATCTAGAAAAAGGGTGCAAAAATGTTGAAAAACGCCCAAGTTATAATTTTTTTTCTAAAAATATATCGAACATTTGTATGGCAGCTATATGATATAGTGGTCCGTTCCGACATATATAGCAGTGAGAGCATATAGAAGACTATATGCAAAGTTTCATTCAGATAGCTTTAAAACTGAAGGACTAGTTTGCGTAGAAACAGACAGACAGACAGACGGACAGACGGACAGACGGACATGGCTAGATCGACTCGGCTGTTGATGCTGATCAAGAATATATATACTTTATAGGGTCGGAAACGTCTCCTTCACTGCGTTGCAAACTTCTGACTGAAATTATAATACCCTGCAAGGGTATAAATATTAGTTTTAAATAATTTTACTTATTTTATTAATTAATACCATAAAAATGTGCAAATTCCCCATTGTGCAGTGTTGCAACGCGTTGTTATCGCATTTTCCGACATTCGCCAAGAGCACTTTGCGCACTTAGTACGCCTCCGTCTTGGCCCCGCCCCTTTGGTTGCCAGAAACATTTCTTTATCTGGCCATCACATAACATTTTGATTATTGCCTGACTCCCTTTTCCACCGGCTCCTCCTGCTCCTGCAGCTACTTTTTTATGATTCGCGTTTATGTTTATGTCTTGATGTTGCCCGTGTTATTGCTGACAATGGCAAAGTTCTCCTTTCGGGTTTATGCGCTCGCAACGTTTACACCTCTTTTGGCAAGGCGGCAGACGGTAAGACGTCAGTTCATAAAATCGCAACAAATGCCATTCGGCGCTCGGCTTGATGTGAAAAGCGGACAGTCAGGAAGAGCTCCCACTCCTTTGAAACTCGGGGCCATAAAGCGAAAGTTTAGCGATTGGCGAATTTTGTTGCATTTACTGTGTCGGTGCCATTATCTTGGGACAGCTCTATTTCAATGTATGACATTTATTATGACCTTTTGAAAAAATTAAGCATTATTTGGGGGCAGCTTTAGGGACTTTTAGGAGCCAAAAATGCTTGGCTTATAATAATAATAGTTAAAGGCTCAGTTTCCGCCTCATGGTTTAGACAAAAATTCACAGAAATCCACCAACTCGCAGAAAGACGGGCGGCGCTTTAAGCTCAGCGGGTCTGCTTTAAGGCACAGACACATACCGTTCGCACGCACTGTGCAAAGTGTACAAATTTATTTGTCCAAATTTATTGTCGCCGTTTGATGCCTAATGTGTTTTTATGACGCATGACGCAAAGTGCCGCGCCCACGAAGGTCAAAGCTCAATGGCAAAAGATGGCATCTGCTCGGAGGAAATCATTCTGCGCGTCTTTCGCCCCTCCCTCGCTGTTGTTTGTTGTGTTTCTTGCGCTGTGGCGAATCAAAAATGACTGCAAATGTGCCATGTAAAAATTGTTATAAAATTTGCGCAGAAATTTCCCAGAAGAAAAGGCCCAGGCCTGGCTAAATAAGGGAAAAACAAAAAGCTCACGACAGCAGGGCGGGCCCAAAGTGATAAATCACCAACTTTGAAGATGATTTTTTCTTTACTCGTCTTAGGCTATGCGTGCGTGTGTGTGTGTGCCAAAGCAGCTTATCAAAATAAAAAATGATTTCATTATTTATTTTTCATCAGATAACGGTAGACATGATGGAAAATATGGGGAACCTCCGGAAATAGCGGGGGAAAGTCCCATGTTTACTGCGAATTCTTATTTCCGTTTCCGCCAGTCGATAAGCGGATATCCCCCCGGACTAGCCGCCTCCATTGTAGCATTGTAGTCTAAATAAGTTTATTATAATAATTCAGTGTCCCAACATGTGTAGCAATAACTTTCTCCACTGCGCGGGTCTGGATTTCAGCGACAGTACAAATGTTGCCTAACCTGAATTTATGACCTTTGTCTGGTCGGCGCCTGAGGTGAGAATGGAATTCGCTTTGCCAGACAATTCAAGGGGAATTTTCGGGAGTTTTTTTTTGGGAATAAACAAGATATAGATAGGCAGTTTTAAAGATCAGGATTCTTTTCAATTTTACTTGTAAAATATGTATATTCGGATTCTAGACAAGTTTATACTGTCTATAGAAATGCTACAACTTGATACCGCTGTTTGTAATTGCTCTTACTTAAATTACTCTTAGACAATTTGGATGTGCCATTTAAAATAGTGGCTAACTTAGATTTAATATATTTATTATATTTTATTTTACGACTTTATGTGAATAATTTATTCTTTATAATGAAGTACAATATCTTTCTAGGCTACTATAGCTTTTCTCGTCGGACTAACTAATCCATTTAACCAATTTGTTACCTCAAGTCTAAAGAAACCCCATCGCAAATAAGTCAAGTCAAAAAAGCCTCATTGTCTTTCAACAAAATTAGAGAAATACATTTCGCTGTTGTATATTTCCAGGCTTTTGAAAGGCCTTTTTTTTACATTTCTTTGACATTTTTTGTTTGGCAGCAAAGCAACCCTTATCCGGAATTCGCAACCCGCAGCAGACCCTTGCCCGCAGTAATCTATCAGCAATTCAGTTGGTCACTGCCAGTGAAAGAATTCATCCCCCTTTTGGCCGGGTCTCATCTTTAGATTCAGGTTCGGCTTTTTGCAGATGTACATGCAAAAATAGCAAAAAAAAAAAACCAACCCAAATGCGAAAAAATTCACTTGTTGTTCAAACGAGGTCAAGTGGGTGGCTTGGCTGCCACGCCACCCACCAGCTGCCCCCTAAATAGACCGCGACTTGTGAAACATGATTTTGCTTTTATGCTTTTTTGCTAATTTTCTTTCTGCATTTAATATTTTTACAAGCCAAGGGCCAGCTTTTAGCCCAGCCCAACAAGGAGTCGCCCTTTTGCCGTGCTGAATATAGCTCGGCGTCGTCATTAGCATCCTCCTCAGCTACTGCCACATCATTATCATCTTCTTTTGCGTGATGATCATCCGCAACTCTTTGGGACTTGGGCCCATGGGTCATACATTATTATCAATGGCTTTTGCCCCGAGACTCGAGTTGACTTTTCCGGAAAAGTGTTTTGAATGGCGAAGGTTTCGGCTTGGGCTTGGGCTTGGGCTCGGGCGTTGGCTTTGGATTAGGGTTTAGGTCGCTGGGCAATCTCTAGACAATTGACATTTCTTTAGGGGTTCTTTCCTAATCGCAACTGTATGCCACACAACTCTCTCCTTCTTTGCTCGTTTTCGTTTTTATTTCATTTTTATTTCAATTTCCATTTGGATTCCAGACTGCAGACATCGATTGGCGTTAAGTTAACGGAAGGGTGGACGATGGACGAATTTATTTGGGGCACGTGGATTGACAAAAATATGGATACGCGTGAAAACTGTTATTGATGTAAAGGTTAAACGAAATATTTACCTAAATAAAATATACAATTTAATAATCTTGAAGTGGATGATGAGTGAACATGAATAGTATATATGACTTCAACGAGACCCAACTCATTGGTGGCAACTGAAGAGTCCAAAATAGGGTGAACATAAGCCAAACTCACACACAAACACTCGTATATCAACTAAAGTGTCAACACATGTAAAAACACAAATAGTATTAAGTATTAAAGGTAACATTTAACGCTGGGCTAGTCAGACACGGGACACACATAGGTATCGGGATCAAGATCAAGATCAGATCAGATCCAATGGTTCAACTCGAACTACACGATGGGGAGTAGTTGGTGATTTGTGGTGACTGTTTAGTTGTTATGGGTGGATAGCTGTTATCGTCTATCGTCTATCGTCTATCGCTATGGCAACGAAAGGGGGCGCAAATGCAGATAAGAACAACAATACAGATACAGTAAGGGCAGGCGTTAGTAAATCACTAGTCAAGTCAGAAATGTTAACAAAACAATGTATACTGTACCGCACGAACCTCCCTGTGGAAAGAACTGCGAGTAGATCACTTTGAAGGTGTCCTCCTTGACGACGCCTGTTGGGCACTCGGCCTTGAAGCCCCTGTAAATTCGTTTGATTTCGTCCTCTGTGAACCGTGTGGCTCTGCTCAGAGCGCTTAGCGAGTCCGGCCTGTACCGAGCCGGCGTCTCGAACTCCTCGAGCTCCGAGTCTGAAAGATGAAGATGAAAGAGCAATGGAGGCATTAGATAGGCTATAGGCTATACTACAATTCCAATTGTAATCCTATTTTCCCGTCTACCTAACACATTTTCCCAGAAATAAGTGCTTTTGCCGAAACTTAAAGGCTTTTTCTTCCTTTTAAAATCTTTAAAATTTCCTCCGCGTGCTGTGCCTGATGTACTACATTCCCACATGCTCCGCAGCCTGCATCCGTTGCCTTCGGGGCATGTCCTAGTCAGCCTTCCCATGCTCCCGCAGAGCCCCGCTGAGTGGGCAAGCCCCTGCCCTCGTCCTCGTCCCCGTCCCTTTGCCTTTGCCTCTGCCCAGAAAGCGACACACGCGATTTTGATCTGTTGAGCCGCTTGAAGTGTTTGAATTGACTTGCCAGTTGCCTTAAGTATCTTGTACTCTGCCTGTCGAAAGTTTTTGCCCCATTTTCGGAGGTGAAAGGTGTCTAGGGGGTGCTGTGCCTTATCGGGGCTTGGTGGTGGGGCTGTGGGTGGGCATCGCATCTCTCAAAAAGGTAAAAGCCCCTTGAGTTATTTTCTCCGTGGTTTCCTTTCGCGGGCAAGCGTCAAGAAAAATTTAAAAACATTTCTTTGTGGCCGCGGCGCCTCCATTTTAGGTAATTAAAAGTTTTACTGCCACACATATATACACTGAAAAACGACTCTGAATGTACCTATAGATTAAATTACTTTTTCAATGTAGTAAGTTCTGCATTATTTTACAATGCCGTTTTCAGGGTTAAACTCTTTTCACATGCACTTTTTTGCCAACAAAAAGTATTTCAAAATTAGTTGGAGTTTTTCAAGTGCACACGCACATACACAGCATTTTTGGTTAGTTGAGCTCACGCGCTTGATAAATGGCTGTTTAAAACTGCATGAAAAGTTGCAGAGGAAAATCCAGTAGAGTGATGTAGAAAGGCGGACTGTGGGATCAAAAGGATGGGTGGTGTTGTGGTGGGTGAATTCCACAGAATTCTAGAGCATTGAATTGTTAGCCAAGCCCAATCCAACCCAGCCAAAAACTAAACGGCCAAAAGGCAGGTTTCCACCTCGGAACAAAGGGCTAAGGGGTTGGAAAAACGGAGGTATGGAGTGTATGTGGATTCTTGGAGTAGAGCCAGCAGACGGCCTACAGATGTCGTTGCCGATGGCATTAGTTTAAATTTGCTTGCCACATACTACACACATTTGTGGAACTCTTGCATATATATTTTCATTTTTGGCCGAAAAGTAGAGGTTCGAAGTCGAGTACTTCGAGGCAGGAATTTAATCTGGAAAAAGGGCAGCTTATGACAATTAAAATGGTTCGAAAATATATAAAGAAGAACGTGCGAAACTGTGGTATCTACTCGGAAACAGTGGCTGCCACTTAATTTAACTAATTTACTACAATCTGAATTCCGTGGAAGCTCAAGATTCAGCTCCGACCGTAGGCCCCTTTAAGCGTTCTTCTCCCCTCATTGCTGGCACACTTTGTGTGTTTATGGATTCCATTTCGCTTCCCATTTTCATCTTTTTCCTCGTTACACTCGAGTGGACTTGCATTCGCATTCTTCAGCTCCACTCACGGTCGCCAGTCCCTAGTCTTCAGTCTCTGACTATGTGTTTTTCCGACTCGGTTTTGGGGTCTGCGTTTTATGTCTCTGGCGTCGTCGTTTGCATCTTTCTCACATTGTGAGCAAAATGTTGACGAAATGCATTAATTCTAATATATATTCATGTGCAGCTGGCATTTGCCGTTTTGTTTGGCTTTAATTTACCAAGAGTTTTTGATTTCCCTACATTTTCCTTCTCGCCGTGCCTCTCCTCGTTGGCTCCATTTAGATTACTATTATCTGGAGCCCTAATATGTACATATATGCTGCCGCTGTTGTATTCCACCGAAAATGTCTATTCGTTGGACAAACACACGTTTTTTTGATGCTTCGACAGAAAAACCAACGCATTTCCCAGCGAAATAAATTGCGACCAGAGCATCGCCTGAATGTAGGCTACATTTTTTGTGGCCCAACTTTTGCCCAGCAGAGCACACAGTGCATGTTGGACTCGCTCGAAGGGCAGATTAAACAATTAGAAGAAATTACTTTATGTGCCGCTCAGCTTGCTCTGGGGCAAAAGCTTTCCAATTTTATTTAAGGCAAATCTAAGTAAAACGAAATTTAATAATAAATAAATTAAGGGATGTGTGTTGTATTCATCTAAAAAGCCAGACCTGTCTAAGCCAGGGTGGGCACAAGCCAGATAGAGTCTAAGAGGGAACAGTCTTCACGTGCGTGCCCAAACGGTCTTGTTCACCCAAATGCAGTTGCAACAATACAGAGCCAGAGC
This sequence comes from Drosophila bocki, assembly GCA_008042715.1. Lineage (NCBI taxonomy): Eukaryota > Metazoa > Arthropoda > Insecta > Diptera > Drosophilidae > Drosophila > Drosophila bocki. The sequence continues at coordinate 49,493 of VNJY01000399.1, forward strand.
AATGCCTATAATTTCAAAACGCTTTCTCACAATCTTTGTCGGTAAGAACGTATATTATTTTCGTATTTCTGGGCAATAAAGTACCTTTATTTATATTGTCCACGAGCACTTGCTGAGTATGCAATGCTTCGAGGGACATAATGACATTCTTAATCGCTTTGTGGTTTCTGGTTTGGTTTTTATTTTTCGGTGCCACCTGCTGAGGTCAAGGTGTGAAAACACATGCCTCATTTAGTTGGATAGTGGAGGGCTCTGGAGCGCGGCCACTGGCAGGGCAATTGGCAAACACAACAATAAACAAGGCAGACGGCAGTGGCTGGGCTTTTGCGGGCAGCTGGGACCTGGGATTGCCATTGTTGTCCGTGTAATTTCAGATAGAGCACACCAAGTAATGCAGGCGGAGGCAGGCGGTTGCAGTTGTAACGAGGGGGCTTCGATTCACCCCGCCCACCCCTCATCTGGCATGAGTTCGCATAATAAGTTCCTGTTTATCTGCGTTGCGTTTGTTTGCCCAACGTTGTCTGCATTGCCCCCTATCTCTTCTTCCCCTCCCAAGCCCCTTCCTTTAACCGCACCTCTGTGTGTGTGTGTGTGGCTGCGCAGGTGTCATGTTTCCGCTTCCGCTGCAGGAGCAAGCAGTAGCAGCAGCAGTAGCAGCAGCAGCAGCAACAGCAGCAGCAACAGCTAGCAGTCAAGTGCAAATATTTTTGAACTCACTACACCTGTGACCGAAATAAGAGTGCTAGCGATTTGCAATAAATCCAAGAAAAATATATATTTACTGTATTTGCATTTATGCCAAAGAACGGTGTTGCTTTATGTCCTTAGATAGAAATTAATTTGGTTTTATTTATCCAAAATGCAGCCATTGCTTTAAAATATTAAAAAATTAACTAAAGTAGTAAGTCAAGCTACTGAGCTTTCAGGTATACAGGTACATCGAACGACCCCAGCTGTCATTTACGGGGTCGAAAACACTATTCAAAGAACGATTATAAAGCAAGAACAATTCGACTTGTTTTAATTTACAGGGAAATTATCAAATTTTTTAATTTTGTATTTGTTTTTCCTTTTTAAGTTATTTTTATTTTTTTTTACACGTTCTGCAATGTCCAAGTTCCCCTTCAAAGTTTCCCAAGTTCTAAAATGTTTATGTGGATCGGAATGAATAACTTTAAGTATTCGGTTTTCATCGCCATCCCTACGACTCGTTATTGCCTTAGATGAGGAACTCTTGTTAGTATTCGAAAATATAATTAATTTATTGAAAAATTATAAGTGACACACAAAGACAAACGAACGAAGTTGGGTTGTCACCCCTGTTCTGTCTTAAAGGTAACGCAACTTGTTGTAGACACTTAATAAAAATTGCCAATCGCTTGGAAGAGTAATCTTGCAGAATCCGCCACCGCGCCACCTAAGAGGCTAGAAATAATTTCTCCAACAATCGCCAAGGCAGCTTAAGGGGCAACTACAACTTAAAGACTAATTTAAGTAGAAACGAGAAGATAAACAGGCGGAAATGGCTAAATCAACTCGGCATTTGATGCTGATCAAACGTCAGACTAAAATCATACCTTTCGTTGCAAGTTCAGCTCGCTCAGGGAGTATTTTCTAGGCCTTCCAGAACTGCTTTTCAACAATATACAAAATTTGTAAAAGCGCTGGATAAAAAGGGACCACATTGAATAATTAAATATATATAATACGTATTATTTTACAAATGTTTTTTGTGTCTGAGAAGGGTTACTTTTCACCCCACCGGGAATTTATTACATCCTATTTCACTTAACCAAATTCGATAGTTTTCCAATTTATTAAATCGTTTTTCCGAAGTAAGCTTTCGAATTGAAAAGCTAGTTTTTAAATGATAACCACTATTTTGAAGGCAATTGTGAACGCAACAAATTGGAGATAGGGTAGTGTGGCTGGGTTCTCTTAAATCTGTGAGGCATTTGCAGTTGTCGTTTTGCTGATTGTTGCTATGCAGTAAAAATATTTGCCTTCGTTAAATTTTGAAGTGTGCGGCATGTCGATAAGTGCCCGAGTGTGCTGTTTTTTCCAAATGTTTACCTCGCCATGCGCTTTACGCCGCTATGCCGACCAGTCACCCCCTTTTTGTCACCTATGTATATATTTATATGCAAATTATTAAAAAGTATGCACTTATCAGGACTTTCCCTTTAATACATTTTCTGAGTACAAATTTCACAAATGGTTTTGCAAAGTTCGAAAACTTAAACGGATTTGTTAGAATCATAATATGATATGATATCGATAGAAACCCTGAAAATATCGGAAAACATCGATGGCAACACTGTAGAGGTTCTTACAACACCAGAACAGATCTGTATATGTCTGTAGCTATAATGTGGCGGATTGCGGGTGGATGGGCGGCGGAAGTGGAATGCCTTTGAAAATGCTCACTCAGTCGAAGTATTCGCAGATACTCACACACACATGCATCTCCGACAAACACACTCAGACGGATGTCGAGATGGAGCCATCTTCAACTGCCGTTGGGTACTTCAACGGTTTTTCCTTTGCTCTGCGGCTATTCCGCTTTATTTCTTATTTTTTGATCGACAAACCGAACAAAGAAACGGGGAAACAAACCGAAGAAAGAAATATGCACTCTGGGTTTCAAGAGCCAAAGGCCCACTTAACTTAAATTTGAACTTGCTTAAAATAATTGTTCTTGACATTATGTGAATTGATGGCTCTTTAGGGTGCTTCTAATTAGCTACTAATAATATATAATGAGAGATATTAAAATTGACGTGCTTTCTATATCATTTTAGTCACAGGCTTGCAACGCAGTGAGGGAGACATTTCCGAACCTTTAAGGTAAATCAATTATATATCAGAATCAACAGCCGTGTCGAACTAGCCATGTATGTATGTTTGTCCGTTTCTACGCAAACTAGTTCCTCAATTTTGAAGCTGAATGAACTTTGCAGATCGTCTTCTGACTATTGTCACTGCTATATACATATGTCGGAACGGGCCGGATCGGACGACTATATCATATAGCTCTTCACACATGAACACGTATCTACACTTATCTACAGACAAGATGCATATGTTAGGTATTAAATCTCTGCAGCAGTGCACTGCACTTGTCTATCTACAAGTACAACCGCCACTTAGGCCTATGAAAATACAAGCAACCCGAAATATGACCTTCTGCGAGCGGTCTGGGTTTGTTAAAGATATGTGCTATCGGGGTGACTGTGTGCTCTCTTATCGTACTTAGAATATTTCCCACGATCGGGAACTGTCCGATGCGTGGGTCTAAAACTAAGATCCAATGTACATTCTCATGTTAGCTATTTAAGCTAGGATTTGAATAAATAAAAATCAGTTTGAAATATCAATTCAACAAATGAAGACGTGTTCTTATTTGGGCGCTATTCATAGCTGTCATACAAGTGATCGACCAATTTTTAGAAACCAAATTATAACTTGGCTTTTTTTCAACATATTTTTATCTTCTTCAAAATATCTTTATAATAGTCAAAAATATATAAAAGTCTAAACCTCACCGTGTATGCCGGAGTAGCTCTAGCTTACATGCATTGGAAAAGATAATCGTTATTACAATAAAAGTAAATAAAATAAACGTTGAAAAGTTTGTTTTTTTTTAAGGATTTACTGCTCCCAAGGAGCGATACTTTCTAGAAGTAGAGAAAATACATATTTTTTTGCTCTCTCCTCGGAATTGTATGTATTTGCGTTCCCGACATTAGTGTTTGATTTTGCCCAGTTGGTAAGCGGACGGTCTGCGAATTCTGAGATATGGGTTCGAGTCCCGGCCGAGGATAATTATAATTATAATTATAATAATAATTTAGGTGATTAAATAACCATTTTTCAAAACAATTGGTGCAGTTTCTACAGTAAAATAGTGAATTTCACTTTTTCGTAGTTTGGCGCTTTTTAACCACAGGATCGTGGTTTGCTTTACTGTACAGCAGGCATAACACGTATCTTGTTACGTCGTTATACTGAAGCTTACAGTTTACAGAAGCCAAGATTTTGGTTGTAGTTTGTTTACTCACAGAATGGTTGTATTTACTGCAGAAATTTTTTCTGTGTACTATTGGCCCTACATTTGGGAAGCAAAATAAAAGCAGTGCAACTTTGTACCATGTTGTCCATCACATTGTTGCAGCTTTGCAGTGGCGAATGTGGGGGCTTCGGGGTGGGGTTAATGAAGAAACTTTTTCGGCTGCTGCAATTGCAATTGGCTCATCCCTACAGTCGCGATAGTCAGAATCGAGCTGCAGCTGCGGCTGTCTCAGACGAATGTCTGGCTCTAATCCTCCACTCCCCCTGATAAACACTCATAACGGTATCCGAGTGTCCTAATGAGTCAGCGTGACAGTGTGCCAGTGTGCGGAACAGATAATGGAGCGCCGAAATTCACTTAACTCATTTACGGTCGCGCCGAGTGCGCTTAAATAAATTAAAATGTGGCAGGTCCTGACGCTTAAACGCATATGCACACAGACGGTTGCAGGACTCGAATAGTCCGGTCCCTACAAAAAGAAAAGGCTACATGAAGGGCACTGAAGCTTATATAAAAGGGATCCTACCACCAGCTATTTTGAAATTTGTAGTCTTAAATTCCCTCGGTTGCAGCACCACCACTAACTTAGACAAGTCTCCTAGCTGACTCTTGGGAGCGAGCCGACCTACAAAGAGGATCTGAAATATTTTCAGTCCACCGCCTTTTGCTCTAATCAAAAGCATGTAAATAGTAATAAATTTCGATTAATTTTGTATTTTATTTATTGCCCAAAAACAACTTTTCCGATTCCTCTTAATCCCTTTAAGGCCTGAAACCGGCCCACTCAAAGGACTTCTTAATTCCTATACAGATTGCAACAACTTAGAATTTTAAGAGCACAACCAGCGTTGTTATTAATAGTATTAAGCTTAAACAACGGGATTAGACAAACTGTAGACATGAACAATTATAGCTTATGCAAAGTATTTGTATAATGTATTTTTTGGGATGAACCAAGTGCGACAAAGACATGGGACTACTTGTCGCTGGCTTAACAGGGTATTTGCGCAAAGTTGCGACACATTTACCACCGCTGCTGTCATTGCCACCTCCGAATGCTGACGCTTTCGCTGGGCTGGCGCTGAAAGACGGGAGACGGGAGACAGGAAAGTGTGCCAAGAAGCGGGTAACAAGAGACAGTCAAACAAAACTGTGACACAGGAGCTGGGTAAGCGGGTCTCAAAGGACTCGGTGCACTTAAAGCGTAGCGGTGGCCATTAAAAATTATGTGCAATGAGCAGAAGGACGACGACGGCGAGCAAACAACAAATAATGAAAATAATTAAATCCAGGGCTGGGTGAAATAGGACCATCAAGTGCACAAAATGAGGAGACCACCAACTGCAGACAACGAATTCAATTACCTTCCAGGATCAAGGAAATGTGGGCGTGGCGTAATGAAGAAATTATGAAGTGCATTAAAGCGCCGGAAACCAAGGCGGGGCAAGCAAGCCACGGCTGCCAGGACGAAGTGCCGGCGGTCTAAAGAAGATGAATACACTTATTGAGCTGCCCCGAGGTTGAAAGAGGAGAAAAATAAGAGACAGGAGGCCATGGCAAAGGACGCGACAATAAAATGCAGCCTGCGGCACTGAAAGCGCAAAAAGGAGGAAAACAAAAACAAAACAGCGAGCAAACACTGTGAAGTCCTGTAGGGAACTGAGAGAGAAAAGAGACAGGCAATCTGACGGCGCAGTGGAGTGAGCCAATTACCAAAGCCAAAACGAGCAGCGGCTCCAATTTATTTTTATCCTATATATACACACACAATAATTGTTTTCGCCTTATTTGTGTGTCCTTGGAAACGAAAACTTACTCTGAAATGTTTTTAAAAGGATCAAAATGGCTCAACACCCCAAAGAATCTATATTTCTTAAGTACCGAGCTATTAGGAAAAACTGGATCTAAAAACACTTTAAAAATAATAATCCCCAATCGTTTGGCCATATGTCTTTGCTGGGTATAGCTCATATTTGGAGAATTTCTTGCCTGATTGCACTTCCACCCCCTGCCCTTCCTTGTGGCGGCTTGTATTTAGCCTTGCTTCTCATTCGGGACCCTCTTGATCTCCCTAACGACCCTGCCTTATCTCCCGCCTTCCCTTTACCCGCCAGGCATTGAGTCACCCTTCTGTGTAATTAATTGAAATGCCTGACGCGGCCAAGGACAGAGGCAGGATTGCCAACATCCTTGACTTTGCGGCACGAGATTGCGGAGAGCGGTGGAGCTGGCAACTGGAAACTAAACCAGACTGAAAACTGCAGACTTTAGATCGATTAGAGCCAGCAAGCTGAGTTAGTGGCGGTAAACAGCGGGTTAATTAGGCGGAGTTAGTCAACCGAAAGTAAATTTGCTTGACTGCCTGCGACACTTTACAACGGGAATTTGTCGTATTGCTATGACGATAATATATTATTAATATAGAATTTTTAAATTTATGTTGAAAATGTGTATCCATACTTACTGACGTTGAGCGCCGAGAGTGTGCGCAAGGCAACTACCATACCATATGTATCTGCATACACATACAAGGTAAATCAAAATAAAACAAAAAGGTGGTGCATTCCTAGTTATTTAAAAAACCTGAGCGACCGTTTCTAAAATATAGTGGTCCGATGTGGTTCATTCAAACTTATATACATATATATTAATGGGACTAGAAAGAAGACTATCTGCAAAGTTTCAGTCGGTAACTTAGCAACGAACTGCCGGACAGATGGACATGGCTAGATCGACTTGGCTGTTGATGCTGATCAAGAATATATACTTTACTGGGTTGGAAATGTCTTCTTTACTGCGTTTTTTTACCCTGCAAGGGTAAAAAAAAAAGTATAAATACATAGTTTGGGCCTAATTTTGTCACATATGATATATCCCCCATACATATATGACTGAACACGAATTTGTATTAAATTTTCCCCATCGTTTGAAATGCAATTAAAGTGGCACGTAGGGCTTAAACAAAATGTAAATGATGTCATTTAATAACAAAAAAACCGCGATTTGTCAAGTGGGTGTGGAGTGAAGTGTGGACTTTGGTGCCGGATCGAGGGGCTGTTGGCTGGGGGTGGCTTATGGAGCCGCTGGTTCTGCGGAAGCCAACTTGTCATTCATCAAACTTTTTCAATAAAACTTTTGCGCCTCTTCTTACCGCCGGCCAAGCTGCAAATCCGTCGCTCATTTCGGGAGCCAAAAAAGCTCTCGTAACCCGGCGGGGGAGTCAAGTGTGGGCGAGTGTAATGCAAAGTCCCTGTTCCCTGGGTGGGTTTCGATTTCCAGTCGCCGTTAGGCCACTGTCATTGTCAACAGTTGCTCGAGGCCGTGCCCCCGATCCCAATTGACACAACTTCAGACGGAATCATAGTCCTACACGGCAGAAAAAAGCTATCAAGTACTGGGATCCCATAGACCAGAAACACTTTCTTCTTGTAGTGTAAATAGTGTAAATTGTATATTGTATCATAGAGATGAGGTAAACACTAAGAAGCTATCAAATATCGATAAGAAACTTGGGACTGCGCTCACTATCTGGAGAGCGCCTAAGAATGACTGCTGTTGAGAATGCAAAAGCTACAATACACATATACGATATTGTGTGTCTGTGGGATAGGGATGGAGTCAGAAAGATCTGGAAGGGAGAAAAAGCTCTCTCTCTTGGTTCTCTCTCTCTCTCAGCGAACGAGCTTTTGTCCTCTCAGTAGTCTCAATAGCACATGCGTAACTTACTTGTTTGAAGACAACGAAAGAGTGCGGTTGTGAAATAAATATTCTAAATTGTAATTCTAAAGTGTTATTACTTGGTAAATTAGGCTGGCTTAATACGTTTTTGAAGTTTTAGAGTAGGAAGCAGTAAGTTTATAAACCATTCCTACATCTATCTATTATCCTCAGCTAGTAGAGGTAATCACATTTCCTCTCCGTGCAGCATTCAGTCTGTCTGAAGCACTGACAAACAAATATTATATTGTGTTCCATATCGATTTCCTCTTTAGCCGCTCCTGCATTCAATTTTCAGGATGAGCCATGCAGATTTTATGTCTAGCTCATCATTTTGCCAACTGCTCGGTGCGGGCGGATGAAGGAAATCGTTGGGGATAAATCGTAGGGTAGAGGGTAGAGTAGCGAAACACAAAGACAAGAATGAGCGGGGATGAAGCTGGAGCTCGGGACGAACAAATTGACAAAAGAATCTGCTCCAAGGATTCGATGGCTGAATGAACATGGCTCCTTGGCCCAAACGCTTCTCCCTCTCGAGGAAGGGGAGGGGACTCGGTCGCCTGACTGAGCCGTAAACAATCAATGCAATCTCGATTTTGAGCGACGGTCCTTGTCCTTCCGTCCATCAATTTCCATAATTAATCATGCTAGACACATCGCACACAAAAGGGTTAAGCGGAGGCCTTCGGAAGGCTCTTCAGGTCAAATCAAATCGAATCGAATTGATAAGTAACAATGCGAAAGTTTCGCTTGGCAGGTGGACTCGAATGCGAATACTCTCGAAAAAGTAGATCTTTGCATTAACCCAAAACGATTGTTTTATGGGCTAGGATGGACCCTAACTGCTAATATATTGTGTCGTTTTGTATAAATTGTTTTTAAACATAACCGCCACCTCATATATTATTTAATAAAATAAATGTGCAATTATTCTCCCTTGCGTGTGTTATGTTGATCACCCGATTTATTTATTATTTGTGTTTTAATTATTCTTGTTTTTGCTTAAACTTTTGTTTATCTATTACGGGTCCACCCAAAAATATTTACACCATACACCATATTTACACCCTCTAACAGCAGTCAAAGCTGCTGCGATGATTTTCCGCCCGCAGGAACTCTAGGCAAAAAAAAAAAAAACAACAACCACAAATTGAAAAGAGTTTGCCATGCATAAATTTCGGCTAGGCGACAAAAACAGGCGCGTTTTACGAGCGTTTTTTTTTTGTTTTAATTTTTTTTAAGTTATTGTTTTTCGCCCGCCAACCTCAAGATGCGCAAAAAATATCTGCAGCGGGTTTAGGGGCGGCCGAAAAGCAGTGCATTCATGGCCATGAATTGACCCAAACTGAAAATGGCCAGCACGTTTTTGGCAAGGGTTGGTCAGGGCCAGCCGCAAAACAATCGGGTTAACGCCAGCGGGCGGGGCATGCAGACCCATGCATACATACGGCATATGGGCAGTAATGGGTTAGGACGCTTAAGGGGTTAACAGAAGTAGAGACATTGCTGCTTACGATTGGTGAGGCAGCCCCAGGCTACCCGGAGACCTCTCAGAGCTACAAAAAATACAAAAATCAAAAAGATAAATATGTAAAGTACGCAGAAATGAACAAATCAAAGGTGGGAGGCGGTGAGTGGGCCAGGTTCGGTGAGAAACAACAGGGAATACATCTGGGCCTGACCATTGATTAATTAGTTTCTCCAGTCACTAAGTGAGCTAAAAAAATGCAAAAAACTACTGGCTCATCGGAAACACGAATCGATCTAAGTGACACCATTCCTGAAGAAGCATCAATCTTTTCCTGGGCAACATTTGTTTTTATTGTGCCAACGTTCATTGGTTAACCGTAGAGTAACCAGGCCTGCCTGAACGCACTAATTTATTTACGATTTTTGATATATGAAATTGAAGATACGTTATAACTGAAATCTCAAGGCTTTGACATATAGCTGACAAAGAAGGTCTAGACCGGGTTGTACGAAACTTTTTATATAAATTAAATTTAAATAGCTCGGCAGCAATAATCATCAGCTTTGGTTCAAGGGAAATATCTATATACTATTATAAGTTGTACCCTCGTTTAACTTGGAGAAACTCTTTCCACTTTCTACTTTACTAGCCCCGCTACAAGTTAAGCAATGGGTGTAGCCAAGGCGAGCAGGTGATGCACTCGTATTCGAAATCGGGGAAATGTATGCTTGGGGATGTGGTTTTCCCTACATGGACCCCATCCCGCTGGCTTACCATTTTGGGTGGTGCTGCCCTGGAAGAGGTTCCGCACATAGGTGATCAGCCGCCGGTGGAGCGGTCGGTGGCGATGCCGCGATGACTTCCGGTGCGACGACGAGGACTCCTGGCCACCGCCGCCGCCCTGCTCCACGTCCTCGGGTTCCATGGTTGCCGCAGCTGATCCTGCTGCCGCCACCACCTCCCTGCCACACTGACTGGCGTCCACGATAATCTCGATGCTGCGTTGCGTGCTGGACTTCTTGAGGCCCAGCGCGGAGGTGCAACCGCTGCTGGAGGCAGCTCCTCCACCGCTGCCGGCGCCGCCGGTGGTTATGGTCCCGATCAGAGCATCTGTTACACTCGATCCGGTACCGGCAATGCTGCTCACCTGCTGCTGCCGCTCCTGATGGTGGTGCTGCTGCTGCTGAGCCTGGTGGTGCTGTACGCGACCCGCTAGCAGCTGGTGGTGGGCGGCGCTGGAGGACAGTTCGTTGACGGTGCCGTTGCTGTGACTTCCGCGGTATATCAGCTCCGTCTCGTTGCTCACTTGGCGCAGGGCATGCAGTCCGGTGTGCGACGCACTGCTGGCCATACCGGCGGCGGAGCCACCACCTCCTCCTCCTCCGCCTCCGCCTCCACTGCCATTGAGACCCGTGTAGTAGGCGCTGTTTGGTCGCTGGCTGTGCTGCACCTGTGGTCCGGCCATAGCGTATCTGGAGCCTTCGGTAGCGGAAGCAGGAGCGGGAGCGGTAGCAGACCTCTCTATCGTTAGCTTTAGTCTGTGCTAGCAGGATTTAGTGGTTTTAGTAGCATGTTGGGCATTCACATGTTAGCGGGTGGCAGGGTTAGACAGAGTGCAGCAAGGCGTCGGGGCATCTGCGAGAAGCGAGTGAGATACGAACAAATAAATTAGAACTAGAAGCCACTTCATGGGGATACTGTCTATGCCGACCGTACATACATAATGGCGAATGTAAGGCCTTGTGGCCTTTTTAATGTTTTGATCAAAAATGGCGAACAAATAAATTAAATTATATATTCAATTTGCCAGCAGCGTTGCATTCGGTGTTAAAGTGAGAATTTGTTGGTGTGTGTGCATTGGAATAACCCTGGACTCTAGTAAGCTTATGTAAGCCGCTCTTTAATCCCATTTGATTGCCCTGTTTGCCATCAAAGGGCTGGGGATGATGCAAAAGACTAGACAATTTTCAGCAAACGTTAGTGCAAAATTAAATTTCAATTTCTGTTCATTTTGAAAATCAGCCCATCTATTTAAAGCAATATCATTTGAATTAGCTTGGTATTGGTAATCCATAAGGGACAGTTTTTCAATTTACTACTGTCTAGTGCTCAGGATTCCTGAAATTTATCAAACAAAAACCTTGGCAGCCTGTCGGAATCTTTCCGTTGCATTGACTTCTTCTTTTCCGTAAAAATAACAAACATAATGCTCTGAAATTGATTTTATAATATTTCATTTAACACAAGAGAAGGTTGAACAGAATTTCTACTCCCATAGTTCCATCTACTCAAGCATCATTACTCCGCAGAAAGGCAATGGAGGTCCTTGACCAAGTTCCCGCTGGTTCCCGATGGTGAACCGTTCAACAATGAACAATGCGTGAAATCGCATTTGGTGGGTATTATTTTTAAGCGAGTTTCGCTCGCACATTTCCAAGCCGTTGTGATGGATTTCGGCTGTAGCTGCCGAGCTGTAGAACTGCATCATTAATGGTACGACGGCAACAGCAGCATCAGAAGCAGGAGCAGGAGCACAGTGCGTTCTGCACGCAGTCTATCCAGCGTATTGCTTTTGCAAATTCAATGAAGTACAAATTTATTATTTATTGATAGACTTATGCAAGTGCACAACTGGAGCAGCAGCAGCAACAAGCAGCTGAGCAGTTTATGCTGGCGCCTTCGCTCCACCTCGCAGCACTGCGCTGAGGAGATCCTCGCATGCGTGGTCCTGGTTACCTCGCAAAAAACTCGATGCTGATGCCATTGCTTTTGCTTCCGCTCTCTTTGGCAACACCTGTTTGCAAAATGATTTATGCATTTCGCCCATTTTGCTGTCAAGGGTTCCCGTGCAACAAAACTAACAAACAAGCCCGACTGCTGCCCACTTAATGTGATTTTCTTGTTATATGCGAGGCTCTCTCCTCTTATTTTGGAAATTCCCGCTAAGAAAAATGGAGCACTTTGCTGCCAGTTTCGTGTGCTGTTGGCCCGACACCTAACGCCTTAACAGCCGTTAGCTTGTTAAGCTCTTAAGCCACCGCTTGGTCCTTTTTTTTGGGTATACTCATACATATAAACTTGGAAACTGAACAGCCGTTTAAATATAAATTGTGCTGCACTTTATTATCATCAAATTCCAATTTCCCCAAGGTCGCCTAATTTATAGCTAACCAAAAGTCGATCGTTCGCACTGTGGCCAGGCACCCGTTTGAACAATCCAATTTTCAACTGTCAACAAATCAAGTGCAGAAACGAAGCAGCAGAGGTGGGAGCCTAATTTATTGACTTGTTGGAAAATAAAGCATAAATATCTATTAAAATGAGATTAAAATAAATTACAATTTACAGGGGAAAGCCATGATGCATGGATTTTGGGGATGTCAAATGTATTGACTGGGAAGGAGGCATGTAGCCTGTGGCTCGCCATCGTACCAGGCCCTTTCTTTCCGGCACTTGCGAGCTTCTCCTGGCTGATTCCGCGATCCTTCCTCCAGCCGAAGGGCAGGTGGCCTTCTCCATGCTTGAGCAAGCTGTGGAGTGCAGGGCAAACACTTCTCTCCTCCCTAAGAGCAGTCATGTGAACGCAGAGGGAAATTAAGTGCAAGTCGGGGCGCCTGGGAGAGGGATCCATGGCCACGACAACAAAGGGACGGACATACTTAGGCGCACTTGAGCGTGAGACTGAGGCAGTGGCCGGAGCCGGAATGCGAATCGAAGCACGGTAGAGGAAATGAAGCTGAACTTTATTATAACAATACAATAATCGTGTTCAAGCTGCGACTCAAGTCCTGATTTTTGCCGCAAATACGTAACTTTTTGCGATTGAGAATGGAGAACAGGATATTTAGCTTAACAGCAGTTTCGCTGCGAAACCACACAAAATGTGAAGAAAACAAGTACAAATCACCTACAATGGACTCGAGATGAGCAAGCATTTGATTCGAGCCATATTCATTAATTGCTATTCCCATTTTAATACCCTTATTGATTCCGTGATTTACGACCAACGAAAGTGGTTTGAAATAGTTTCCCCAAGAGTACATTAGTCGCCTGACAAGCCCCCGGCCAGTTTGCCAAAAGGAGAGGCTTTTCTTTCAGTGCGCAACATGACGCTTAAGTAAACAACCCAGAAGACGTGCAGTCGGGATTGCGTGGCATTCCGCACAACGATTCTGGTTACCCACCCATTATCCAGTATTCGTGGCTCCTTCGTCACGAAGCTGCAGTAAAATGTCTAGTGCACTTCCCACCTACACTGCATCCTAGATTCTGCATCCTGCTGCTCTTATACCCTTGGCAAAGTCTTCCTGGACTCCCAGTCGCACGTATCGTTGACTATGGGCAATATTCAAACAGGAAGGTAATAGGAAATTGGATTTTTGTAGACGGTATTTCACAAATATCCGGACCACAGGCACACGCAGACGCACCCACATCCACAATGGACTTTGGCGGCGAGGCCTTTGGCCAGCGAACTTTTCTAGTCGACGCCGAGGGAATTTCCCATTAAAATATTTCATTATAACAAAATGTAATCTTCCATCGCCTTTTGTTAAGAGCTCTTCATGTGTGTGTGCTTTGTAAATGACTTGTGTTATGCTGGCGATTTATAAACGACTTCAGCGATAGTATGTTTTCTTGTAGGGAATAAGCGTTCTTGGAAAACATAGAAAATGAAACCAATGGAGGGCAAAAGACACTTCAAGTTTTTCTTTATATTTCAGTCAGTTCTAATTCTACCATTTCAAATAAGATTAATAGGTATATTATTTAAGTAAACGAAATGTTTTTGAAATAAAATAATTCATAACAACGGTATTAAAAATATATTCTTAAAATGCAACCCTAAGGTCCCATCTTTATACGAAATGGTATAGACACCTCTTCAGTAAATGTGGAGCTTCTTTTCTAGGTAAGTTTTCGAGCTTTTATCAGGCTTTTTGCAGGGTATTAGAATTTTAGTCAGAAGTTTGCAAAGCATCAACAGCCGAGTCGACCTAGCTATGTCCGTCTGTCAATTCTACGCAAACTAGTCTCTCAGCTTTAAAGCAACCTGAATGAAGCTTTGCACATAGTTTTCTGAATACTCTCACTGCTATATATGCCTGAACGGCCTGGATCGGACTACTATATCATATATCTGCCATAGAAATTATCGACATAATTGTTAATACAAATATTATAACTTTGCTGTTTTTCAACAAACTATCATCCTGAAAATATGCTAACATTTCCGAATTAAAGTTTTAATTTTCTGAAACCGGACGACTATTTTTTTTCTATAAATTTAACCCGATTGGCTCGATTCTCAATAATCAAATTACAAACTGCAAGGGTATACAAGCTTCCTTTCTTGTTTTTAATAAAACACAGGATTAAATGAATAAAATATTGAAATATGAACAAACTAATAAAAAATTACCTAATTCATTTTTCGAAGCAGTCTTACGTGGTTCACTCGATATCGATTAGCTGAAGATTAGCTGCTCGACATAGAGAAAAAATCAAAGTTCAATAGAAAACAGTGCCAGAGTAGCCTGTAGAAACTGGGCAATCATTTTGGAAATAATCTCAATCAATCTTGTAGTTATAACAAATTTTGAAAGATTAAAAAATATCTACGGTAGTGTAACCCATTTAATCACTAAAATAGTTTCACTATAATACCAGTAGAAGTCCGTAAGCCAAAGTATTTATTTTTCCCAGAAATCTCCATCGAGAGAAATGGTTTCAGAACTGCAATTTGTATGCAGGTGCATATATATATGTATATTGAAAACAAGCAATCCAATTTCCATGTTCTATATATATATATACTTGATAAATTGTGTTGCTTCCGTTATGTTTTCCACATATTTATCATCAGGTACCGCTTTCGTTTTGAAATCTTTGGGTATTTGGCGAGACATGAAAGGACTGCATGTTGTGAGTTGACAAGTGCAGAAACTCGCATGTGGGCGAGAGTAGGTCGAAAGTGGGTCTCCAGAGGTAACAGAATGTAAAACAAATCGCCGACGGCTTTGGATGATGATGAGGTTGCTTATCGCTGTGGCGCAGAGGTAATGACACGCCTCCAGACCGTGCTACATTTACCTAACAAAACGTATATGTATATGGGTATATGTGGCAGGAGCCACAGTAAAGTCGAATTTTAAATTTACGATGGATGGAAATTTCCTTCCAAAGTGAAATTAATTATAAAAGGCTTAAGTAAATAAACAAATGAATTAACTCTTGAGCATGGAACAGATTTTGTTTCTTCGGGAAATTCATCGAAATGTTTCTGCAGATGCCCTTAAAATTTGCCCGTAAGCCGACTAAAACCCCCATTTTGGTGGGATTGAGTGGGTGAGGGCTGACAAAAATCATTCCGGCTGCCTGCCACATATATTTTTTGTGGTTTTACTTATGGCACTCGGTGTTCTTTCACTTGTTACCTGTTTTTGCCGTGCTCGTGTTGGCTTGGCAGCCGTCAAAGTGCAAAATATGAGGCTCAAGCACCTCATCCTCTGTCCCGCTCAGCCATCCACACACAGGACACCCACACACGGCACGGGACACACATGCCTGGGAGGCTGCTCAGGGTGCACGTGAGTTGCTGCAATCTGTGGCACACTTTTCGCAACAGCGCCAGCGTCTGCTCTCCCCTGCGCACCTCCCCCTTTGCGGATGGGAGGACCCTGAAATAACAGCAGCTGGAATGGAATGCAACCAACCGACCAAGCCAGCTAACTGTTTTCATAACCGTGGATGGATAAGGCCTGTACACTGAGAGAAGGCTGTTGTGTTTGCCTGACACTTTTCGCTTAGAGGTACAATTTTTAACTACTAAGAGATCCTGTATGGAAAAGTTAACAGTGTAAACACGTAGACACGTATGCTATTCTTTATTACATATGAAGCAGTTATTTGAGTGCTCGTTTGAAAGATATTTTTCCTTCTCCTAGGATATCTATTGGTTGTTTTCAGCTGCAATTATATGTATATACCCTTGCAGGGAATTAGTCAGAAGTTTGCAGCGCAGGGAAAGATCAGCATTAACAGCCGAGACGATCTAGCCAAGTGAGTCTCTCAGTTTTGGAGTTGTCTAAATGTTCATAATCTTAGGTATAGTTTCGGAAAGTGCAAGATCGCTAAATCTTGAGGAAACTGTCAAAGTTTAACTGTAATGTATGAATGTCTGCTGTTAGCTTTTCAATTCATTAAAATTAATCGATTTTTAATGGTTCAATTGCAATATGCCAGGATATACAAACTTCGGTGTGCAGAGGTGATCTCCCTTCCTTCAATTTTTTTGTGGTTTTGGCCGCGTTTTTCGCACGTTTATTTGGCAAAGCGAGAAACTGGAAACCCCAAAGCCTTGGCCCCAAACTTGCCTTGCCACCTTTCCTGTGGCTCTTTGCTCCCCACCTGTCTACTCACCCTCCGTTCTATCTGCCTCGTCCCTCGTTCCTCATCCCTGTAACCCAGCCCTAATGGGTGTGCATGTGTTTCCGTCTGCCAGTGTCGCCATCATCATCATCATCATCTCACCGTTCGCTATT
Source organism: Drosophila bocki (assembly GCA_008042715.1). Taxonomy (NCBI): domain Eukaryota; kingdom Metazoa; phylum Arthropoda; class Insecta; order Diptera; family Drosophilidae; genus Drosophila; species Drosophila bocki. Next base: position 66,297 of record VNJY01000399.1, read on the forward strand.
CGCCGTTCGCCATTGTGGCAACAGGAGCATCTTTTGAACAACACAAAAGCATGGAAGGAAGTGGATTTGGTCAAGGTGGCGCTTCTACACCCTACTTTCTGCTATTACCAATTTCATTGACAAGGTCTCATCATCGTAGCAGTCACACTTGGGCGCAAAACAGCTCATGACTGACTGCACTTGCCTAGACATTGCTCCAGATTCCTAACTCGGATTCATTCGAGGAAAAGTACCTGCTATTAGGGTATAATAAAGTTTTGAAGGGCCGAGGGGAATCGACAGAGTCACATAGAACATTTCGCCGAGTGGGGTTTTATTTTCAAGTGTTTGTCTTCACTTGGCAGTTTGGCGGATGTGTATGTGTTGTGCGAGTTGGAAACGTTTATTTTTCAGCTGTTGCTGCTGCCGTGACATGGACACCCGCAAAATGGTTGGCCTGTCAACGACAAGGATGCCCACATTCGCCTGTTTGCAGCGACACAGAGTCTGGGAGCGAGAGGAGGGGAGAAAAAGCCCTTCATTTGGACGCAAAAAAATGTTTTCAATTGCTTCGCTCAAGAGGTTTCATTGATTTTGATCCGATTCGGCATTAGTAAACATAAGCAGCCAGCTGGTTGTAACACAAAAAAGCTGGAAAATGAGACTGGTTCCGTGCCGCGTGGGAAATATTATTACAAATAATCAACAGCCTGTCGTCCTTCCAACTATATAACAGTGTTTAAAGTCGCTGTCTTAGACTAAATACTCTTCAAACAACTTTCATAATTATAGCCCTGTTTTCAAATCCTTTCAGCAAAGCTGCTTATGTTACTAGACATAATCCAAGCCTTCTTTAGGATATATAATTACAGTATTATCTAAGACAGGTGAATTACACGCACACACGGAGTAGCTGAGATTGCGACATTACTGTAAGGAGAATAGGCTTGAACTGAGTGCCAAGCTCGTAAATTAATTTTTATATCCCTTTCAAATACTTTTCGATGCCCCCCCTCAGCCAACATCAATGCATACTAATGAGTAACGAGCAGGTCGGTCCTCAATGCCCAGATTGCTTATCGGTCCGATTTTATTGCCACCACAAGTTGGCCACAGCTTTCGTTTGGTCTTTGGTCGACGTAATCGTCCTTGTTCCTGTTGATGTTGCTGCTCCGGCTCTCGTTCCAGCCAGGCCATTAAATTACACTATCCGGGGTCGAAGGAGTGATCATCAATGGAAAACTGCCCAGGATGCTTTTGTGTGTAAGCTTTCATCAAGCCCCCAGTATGTTGTAAATGGCAAAAAATATAGCACCGAAATGTACACGTGCAAAAAATCCTAGTTGAAAAAAAAAAAACCTCTAAACTCGAAAAGGTTTGAATTCTGACCACAAAGTAAACGAATCAATACTAATTGAATAACGAATAACAAGAGTAAGTTCTATATGTTTATTATGTAGTTTTTATTTTCCAAAACACAGACTTTTTGTTGGTAAATTTATCACCAATTAAACAAAATTAATTTAATTCATTCTTATTCCTTCGATTAAAAATAAATAACGCTCCAAAATACATATCTACAGTTGAGTAACTATTTAATTATTTTTAAACTAACTATTTTCTGATCCCTCCGCGCATTTGGCCAAAAAGAACCTTTTAAATTAGACAACAATAGCTTGCGGTTTGGTGTCCTATGTTACAGAACCATTACTGGAACGATATTTTCATTTTAAAATACTTATAAAAGAAGGAATGAAGCTACCCAGCAGACTACAACTTAGTTTATGATATTGAAAACGATAGTTTTGCGGATTTCAGGCGGACAAAACGTCCGATTTAGACTCATGGGTTTTGTGGCAGCAAATGCTACAATTTTCGGAACCAGAATAAGATCTCAATTGCGGACCTTTTACGACATCATTAGCGGGCATAATCCTGAAAATTCGCGATAGTCATCCGCTATCTGCCGTTTGCGCGTCCGTTTTTGAGCATTTAGCGAGACTAATGGGGAAAGTCCGATTATTTGTCCGTATTTCATATTTTTATCGGATATTTCTCGGTTCCATCCACTACATCTGCTTAGTCTGCTGGGTAACTTCGCAGTTAGCAATTGAATATAAGAGAAAGCTCCCATGAAAGAAATATAATAAAATAACTCAATTTTGATAAAATGAAGAACATTTTAAAATAGTTAAAAACGATTTAGAAATTCTTCAGAGTTTGAATAAATGGGTTTTGGCCAACTAAAGTGGTCGTCTGGACCGTAGTGCGATGGCATCTTTGAAAGTCCATGGGTACATTTTTGTTTGTTCCTGAAGGAACTGTATTGTTCCTACCCTGTACTTTAATATAACTTTAAATGTTAGCCTCGACGTAGAAAAGTAAACCATGAAAATGGAACAGAAATCTGTTAATAAAGACAAGCCCTGGCGGGAATACACATACAAACACACTGCTACAGGCACCCTCTCGCACACGTGCGAGAAAAGGTATTTCAGGCTATTTAGCATAAATGCTACAGGCGCTACCTTTCTATCCTTAGCCTTTCTCGCTCCTCTCGTTCTTTTTTATGGAAAGCATTTGAATTAATTATACCAAAAGTTGTGAAAATAGAAACTGCTTTGCACCTGATGTCTGACACAAAGCCATGAGGAGGGTTGAGGCTGTGTTTTGCGAGGGGTTTGGGAAGCTAAAGCATCCTTGTAGTTTTATCTACATACCTCCTGCGTGTGTGTTTGTATCTTATTTACCCCTCCAGACGTCATTTGAACTTCTAATTAGAGACAGATAATTATTCTGTAAAACTGCTATACACATATACCATATGTACATATGTATGTATATAAAGAATGGCAACGGATTGCTTTCAAATCCAAAATAGAAGTGAAGGCCAACTCTAATCTCACGGGTGGCTACCGGGTTCGGGCTTAAAGAGCGAAGCATAATCGCCGGATTCATAGCCGTACCAATGCCGGATTCGGATTCCAATCCGGACAACAAGTTGCCCGGACAATGGACGCAATGCCGTTGACAGACGACTCATTAAAGATGAGGGCAGCGAAGATGAGGCGAGAGATGAGTTGCGAGGCGGACCCGTATAGATGATGATGATGATGTGGCCCCGGACTGTGAGGAACTGAGCTAGGAGCTACCCGACACACTCATTGATGTGCCCGTTGAATTGTATAGCCGCCGGCAAATGGCGCCTTCAAATGGAAGACATGAAACCGAATTAGCAGCCAAGGAAGAGGACTGCGGAATGGTGAGCTACCAGATCCGTAAACGTATGCCAATGCACAATGGGGAATTAGCCCATTTCTATAGTATTTAGCTCGCAAATAACTGTTGACCGTTAAACCGAAAAAAAAACATATATCCTCGACAACTTATTGAAAGGGCGATTGACTGAAAAAGCTGACTGAATCTCAAACGGTCTTTTAAATAATTTTTTGTTCTTTTTGGAGTACAATGGTACGATCCATTTTTAAAATAAATTGTAGCACTGCTCACTCGCTCAATTCGCATGAAACTTAATATACTACACACAAAAGCAATTGGTTGCTCTCGGACTCTGCTCAAAATCTGAGAAAGAAACATTTATTTTGCGACTGCACGAATCGGTCAACAGTTATTCGCGAGCTATGGTATTTAGTCATTTTATCGAACTAATGATATTTGTTTTTTTTTTTTACGTAAACATACATATTTGCAAAACTCATATTTTTATGTGCCGTACCTTACTAATATTTTGGGGTTTTCGTAAATGTTCTCACAGTAATTTTTTTGGAAAAAAATTTAACTTTACATCCAATTGTATGTCCAGATCAATGTGAACAAATCTGCAGAATCTGCGTAAAATCGTTTTTTGACAGGTAACTTCTTTAAAAGTTATTAATTAATACCATAAAAAGGGCAAATGCCCCATAGTGCAATGGCGCTGCTTCCTTGTGGGACTTTGGTAATTAAATCCTTTCCAACGTACCTTACAGTCCTGAAGCCCCCACTAACCACCTAGCCGCACTGGCAAAAAATACTATTTTTAAAATAGTCATATTCCATTCTTTAAACCAAGTGAGTTTAAACAAGTAAGGAAGTTACGCTCGAAATTGAAATACCTGGCAACCAAACTTTTGTGCATTAAATTGCATGTAAATGCTATTTCTAGTGTCATGCATCCTCCCAAAACTCGAATTAAAAACGAAATCATCTAGAATCAAGAAAAAACTTTTTTTGCCACAAATTAAGGAGCATTGTGCATTGGCGAAATGCTGAATTGAAATCAATAATACCACTGAACTCTTATTTTTCCACTTGACCAAGAAAAACTCCTCGTCATGTTGTGGTCGGGTGGCTCCCGCAGATTCTGCTCTGTTTTTGCCTCGAGCTCGTCGCCTCTGATGTCGTTGCGTGCCTTGATGGATTTGTGTAATTTCTTTACGCCGCCTGCCATTTGGGTCCAGGCCAAAACTACACCCACCAGCCACCAGAGCCCAGCCCCTAGCCCTCTCCCCCTAAGCCCATCATAAATAGAAGATGGATTTAATTACAGCCTTCGGCCCTGCCAAGTTTTTCTCACGCGTTTACGGCGACAGCTGCGTTTATGCAATGCGAATACGAAAGCCAGTGACTATGGTGGGATTTAGGAAGTACGACAAGCAAAAATTTTGAATAAATAATAGTAGGGTAGCCCCCTTAACTCGATTTTATATTAATATATATGTATAATTACTGAATTTTAATTGATGTGAAAACCATAGCGATTATAAAATAGTAAATTCATGCAAGTTAATTGAAAGCCATTTGTTTTATATTTACGTCTATTCTTCGTGTGTCAATCTTCAGCAAACAAAACATTAAGAAAATTGCCTTGGTAGTTTGTACTACAATCCCACAGTATTAAATGGGCCCTTCGAAACTGCAACTGCAGTGCTTCTGCTGCCGTTTTGCAATTATTCAAGCCGGATTTCTGTGGCACTTGGCTCTGCAGTCATCAGGTGGCGTTAAAGCTGATAATGGAAATTATAAACGTAATGCCCAAAGGAACACGGAAAGCAAGTGCTAATGTGCATAAGTCTAACCTCAAGATCTGTTGCAAATATTATATAATTTCTGATTTGAAAAAACCACTCTGATTTTTTCGATATCGCTTAAAAATTCTTATTTTAATTTCCTTATAATAATTTCTTCTTTTAATATAAACATTGTTTTTTTCATCAGTTTACAAAAAATAAACTTAGCTCATTGTACCTATTTACCCAGCAGACAAAAACTTCGTTTATGATATTGAAAACGATAGTTTTGCGGGTTTCATGGACAAAACGTCCGATTCAGACTCATAAACGATAATAAAATTAATCACCTGTCATGGGTTTTGTGGCATAAAATGCTATAATTTTTGGAATCCGAATAAGATTTCGAGTGCGGACCTTTTACGACATCATTATCGAGTATAATCCTGAGAATTCGGGATACTCGTCCGCTTTTTGTCCGTTTTTGAGCATTTAGCGAAACTAATGCGGAAAGTCCGATTCTGGGTTAGCCAAAAAGCTACCATAGGAAGAATAGGAGAAGAAGAATATCAACGGTGGTCGGAAAAACGAAAAGTTTGTATTCCATTCCTTAAAAGCTATACATATAATTAATGAAAGTGTGTAAATAGCCTAGACATGTAAAATTGTCTTGACTTTTTTCAGAAATCAAATATGCTTCTACGCATTTGCAGACTTTCAGCATACATATGTATGCATATACATACATATTAAAATCACGTTTCGACAATTATTATTTCATACTTTTCCAACGTGGCTGGATTCTTTCTGCAATTCACTTTCCTAATGCTCCTTGGGTGTAATTTGGGTCAAAACTAATTAAACGGCATACGCGACTTTAATTACCCCACAGCTCGAGGATCCAAGGACACGAATTTCGCGAAGGAAAAAGGGGTCGGCCCCCGTTCTCTTCCATTCGCCCCGATTCCCCCTTGCGCTAATCAATGGTCCTTGGCACAGTTGGTCCGCAACTCATAAATTCGGCGACAAAACGATTTCGGCGTCAAACGCTTTGGCCAAACCTTCAATTTGTAGTTGTCACGTTAGCCGATTGCCGTGTCCTCTGATTCCCACTTCTTAATTACTTAATTGGCTATTAGCTCCATAAATGGTTACCTTACTTGGTTTTTTTTATTTTTAAATTGCCCCCATTTGCATAAGGCCATGCGTGGACAAGTATGGACAAGAATGGAGGCAAACTGACCACGCGGCGGGCATTAAAACTACCGAAATGAGTCCATGTGTGGGATATCTGGATATAATGTACATACGTATGTATGTCCAAGCCAGATGGCGGGATGCCGCTCAGAGATATCCCTTGAAAAATTAATTACCTCATATGCTAATGCAGAAATTTCCAATTGATTATGTATACCCTCAACCGGATGTTGACGAAAGATTGCTAAGGAAAGAAGGCACATATCCTTGACAAAGAAATATGAATGTACTAGATGTAAATTGTTACCTCGAAAAAAGGCGTTTTCCACGGAATTAAGTATTTAACTGGTTGTTATTTTTTAATGCCAGAAAAATTCATTCCCAAGTACCTTAGCGTAGAGGGCGAGCAATTAGAAATTAAGGACACACCTGGCCTGAGCCACATGCTTGCCATTGATTTACTGATCAGTGATTACTCAAAACGGTAAACTACAACTGTAAGCTGCTTCCATAATGTACATACTTCATATGTACTATATGGAAATATAACGACATTGCCAAACTAATATAATAGATGTCCTGCAAACCTCTAAAGAAGAAAGCAAGGAAAGGTAGGTATGTAGGTATAAGTGGTGAGGTCCTTCCCTGGACCTGGGCCCCGTTTTGGTCCAAAACTTCGATATACTATGTTGGTTTATCCGTGGCCATTCTCTGTTGGCTTTAGTTTTGAAATAGCCATGTATTGTAGTCTGGGCCGCGTTAAGTGGTATTGATATCCTTCTAATGTTAATGCATTCAGCAGAGCCAGCTCATCCGCCTTCTCATTCTCTGGTATGTCATTGTGCCCTGGCAACCAACGTGTCGGTCACCATGTTAGCCAACTTGGGTTTATCTCCTCCCATTTCTCTGCCAGCAACCGCCCGTCGTCATTGAGCTCATCCACCAGCGCCATAGCCAGACTGTCTTTGGCCACCTCACTAAACATCTTCGTCTGCTTGACGAGGATGTCGCTCACGCTTCGCCTTCGGGGGCTGGAACGCCTCAGGGTTGGCCTTTTGATATTCTTCGAACTCCGCAATCTCTAAATTTCGTTTTATTTACAGCTGGATTTACTCTTCAGCTGCGAACCTGGAAGTCAGCAATCGCGGGTCTTAGCTCTTTAAGATCGAACTTGACCAAGGACCTGCTTCCAGGCGCCCTCGCTTGGAGAGTATAGTCGCACTACCGACGCACAGTAGCGCCTTTTCTAATATTTCGTTTCAAAAATCATAACTTTTGAACCAAATAAGATAATCGAATAATTTAAACGGCATTTGACAGGTAATTGTTGTACAATTTATATATATATGTATATATTCTGCCCACTAATTCAATAAATGGGCCAGCTGGTGATGCTATCATGTTTTTGGAAGATTCTGGAGTATTTTACCCTGAGTTTCTCCAGTTACGGCAGACGTCGCTGTCGTCTGTTATTCCCCCTGCGTACCCTTTCTGCTAAGGTCAGCGCAAAAACAAAACTATAACAAATAATACATATTTTCATTGTAGGTAGTCGTACTTTAATACTTGGTGTCCTATGGAAAAGGCCACATGCGAAGATGTGACCATATACTCCCCTGACCTCTCTCTTAACCCCTCCAAACTGCAACAAATGCTGGTGCTGGCGAAAGGCTTGAGGCAGTTCCATTCAATTAATATAATAGTTAAGCGCAGATAGCAAAATGAACAGAATGGCTGGAAAGCTGGATGCCAGGAAATCGCCAGGGGAAAGAGGGAAATGTGCATTCCATTTCGGCTGCGTGTGCAAAATTATTTGAGTAATTTTCCGAATGGGATTTCAGCGTTGCAAATATGCGAAAATTCTTGCCACAACCAGCACACACACAAGTCCTTGGGATTGTTCTTAAAGTAGACATAATGGATTATAGAATGTAGTCTGGATTAATGAAGCATTTGAAAGGCTTAATATCTTAACGATTTTGTGTTTTTACATCAATCATAGCAATATCAAGAAATTCCTGATAGGTACGCCCACATACGCACTTGCTTCTTTTGGGAATGGGGAAGCTAAAGTGGATTAAGATGTACTACCTTGTCTAAAAAATTGTCTTCTGTTATATGCGATTGGGTCTATATAGTTACAACTCCTTCTTAACCCGAAATCTAAATAGATTTAGCACGTTTGTGCCCTATTTATGTTAGCTTCCGCCCCCTTTTTAAGCTTTGTTTGAGGTAACTGACACTGTACCCCGGTAATAGTTGCATTGGTTTTCCAACGTCCTTCGAAAAGCTCCTTGAATTATCCTCCACCCGAGCTTGCCATATTTCCCAAACCTATCCCCATCTTCATCCTGCTATCTTTTTGGCTATCAATTCGAAAAGTTGACACTTTGCTGGCTTTTGTTCAATGGCCGTGCAATCAATGAACCGGAAGTGTGTACATATATTCGGTTATATGTATATACCATACACAAGTATACGTGAGGAAAAGTCCTTGTACAAAAAGTCGAAGGAGATGTGAGTATAAAGGTATATGAGGAAAAAAAGCCAAGATTTTTCTTTTGACCAAAGCAAAAAGATCCAAAACCATCTTCAGCTCCTAGAAATGATTATAAATCGTAACTTATAGCTTTCCATCTTATGGATCTTATGGATCTAATGCCACTTGCTAACATTTCATTAGAATTATGAATAAATAGTAGCTAATAGAATGTGTAAACAAACAGAAAAAGGCAAAGACACATTGACAGAATTGTAATGAGTTGCTCTTCGTAGTCCATTCAAAACATCAGTTTGATTAACTATAAATTCTCGCATTTCCAGGAACTTAATTAGCCAAACAGAAGCGAAAGCCCCGAGGGAATTCCTCCCCAAGATTGATCCATGTCCTGGATATTCGGTCTTCCTTCGTGGCTAATTGAATGCGATTCATTAGCCGGCGGAATATATAAGTATATGGGATACTCTTCTTTAAAAATGCCGCACTAAAGTGGCCGCGGGTTGAAGTTCATCCCCTCGAGCTTGTCCTTCGGACGACTTTCTCCTTCCAGATTTTTGTATTTTTTTCTTCTGCAACTCAATTAAGCGACAGTCGCCCTCCACTATCTGGGTCAGAGTTTGTTTTTCTAGCAATTTGCGGAATGCATTACCGACGACTTGCAGTGGCACAGGAATGAAGGCGAAAGGACATTAAAATAGAAGGTAAAGTGTCGTTTCGCTGCCAAAACTTGGCTTGGTTGTTTAAAGAGCGAATTAAAATTTAACATTTTCTTACTGGTATTCGTAGTCCAAGGGTAAGGGTTTTCGGTGATTCATGTATCTATGTCCCTTTACTGAATGTCAATTGATGCTTTGCAATTAAAGTGGCGTTACAGTACGTTAATAAATGCGAGATAAAATCGCTTAATTGAATGGATATTCAGTGTGTTAAGTACCCGGCATTATTAATACGCTTTGGCTATGTATATCTAGCTCGAATGCCTCCCTCGACTCTGTCTGGTTTTCTAGAATTAATCGCAGATTTGGCTCTTAGCTATTTGTGTCCTTTTCGGTGGCCCGACTTGAGCAATTTGTTTCTCATTGAGCATTAATCAATTCCTTAAACATCTCGCAGACGAGGAGTCGAATTATCCTCCGAATCCTGAAGCGGCGAGGCATGTAAGCTCCTTCGACGGCTCTTCTCCTCTTCTGCGCTCTCCTTGGATCTCAATTTAAATCAGCTCAGTTCATTTGAGATTAATTGCAGTAACTCCCACAGCCAAATGTGCCAAATGAATTATGCCAAAGTATTATTTATTGAATTCCAGGACGGGATAGCTTGAAGATATTCGGTAGCTTTTTTAACACTGACAGACTGACAGCTTGGTAGTGAATGAGTAAAAAGAAATGTTGGAAAATGTTTTGAAAAAAAAGATAATTTTATACTTGAACATGTTTTCGCTTTATCGCAAATATTTATCCATATTATTTAAAATTTACCACTCTAATGAGTAATTTAATTCAATACTTTTGATGGATATTTGTGAGTACCCTATTAACTGAATGACTAAAAATACCGGATTTATTTTAGGTTGATGTGCGGCACATTGCTGCCCAATGTCCTTCCGCAGCCTATAACCTACTAATCCCAATTGGGGAATAGGATTTGTTACCTTATGGCAAAGCCATGGACCCAAAAGGGATTTGTGTTTCTGGTCAACTTGCCGTCGGGCTGAGCGACATAATATTGATTGGAGATTGAAGGGCTTAGGGACGCCAAAGCAATTAACTTGGAATTATGACGGGATGGCGGCGAGTCTGTCAAATATTCAACGTTTCCATTTCCTTCCCGATCTCGGTGGCAATTTCTGTGTTTTTTGAACCCATTTTTTGCCAATATAATTTATTCACACTGTAAATGGTATCAGAGAGAGGATAGCACGGAGAAACACGATCTGAGAACAGAAGGAGCCTGGCACGGCAACTCATGGCCCGACATCAACAAACGTGTTTACGAGCGCCCATGCACCAGGTCAACTTTCGCAGTTGTTGGCGTACAGTGGGCTTTGCTCGAAAGACCAAATCGCATCGATAATTTTTACAAGCTTCAAATTAATGCTCGGTTCACGGGTTTTTCAATTTCTATGACATGTTATTCCGTCAAAATGTTTTCATTTGACCAATTGAACTACCAGGTACTCAGTGAAAACTGGCCAATGTGCATCATCTGCTCTTGTTCGTTCCCACAAGTTGCCGTGTATTCGAGGGACCCTCCAGCTACAGCAACAAGAACAAGTGAATATGCATAGAGCGCAAGGTAGAATCCCCATGAATTAGTTATGAGGTTATAAGGCGTATTGCCGACTGCTTCTCATGGGACCGTCAGGTCCCGTCACCCTTAATAAAATTGGACACGTCCTGCTCAAAAAACACAAATAGAAAATAAAGAAAGGACGCCAAAGATTTAATACACTTGCAGTTTGCATTGAATCATCCGGTTGAAAATCAATCATAACTTAGCAAAACTGTATTAATTTTAAGTTTTTCTTTACTTTTAAAATACAAAAATTCTCGTGCAAATATGTGTTTTAATTGGGGAGACTTTAAGTCGATATTTGTATATGATCTTTTTGTTCGCTATAGCCAAAAAAGCAATTATGTCAATTCCGAAATATTTCCCTTGCTATCTTGAGTATGAGCACGCTGAATCTGGATTCTAAATTCTGTTTATTCTACATTCTCTTGTTTTTTAGTGCGAATCATTCCCTTGGCACACCTAAATCCAAAATACAATTATATATTTATAAAAATGAATCATGATATAGATCTATCTTAACAAATTTCCTTTACATTCCGACGAAAATGTGGGATTGTTATGATTCCAATCGAAGAGGACAAGACCTCCCACCACTTGGCCGCTTTTTGGAAGATTACTTAGAAGTATGGTGTCCTGGGAGGATGCTGATATGATATGTGATATGTTGCGGAATTATTAGTCCAATGCTCGACACCACGTCGCTCAGCAGCTTCCACAACGTTAGCCACTGGCTGTAAGTCGGCGTCTTCTGCCCCAAGGGGTCAACCTCATGTTGGTGGGCAACAAGTGCGAGGATCAGAATGCGGCTCACTACGATGATCTCTTGGGCCTCTCATACAGCGAGGCACCTTGGCGGTGAAGGAGGTCTACAACCGTCTGGTGCCCGTTCCGTGTCACCACCATCGACACGACCTAAGAGGGTGGCTAGTGGAGATCTCCGGCACGGTAAGAAGGATAAAGCGGACAAGGACCAAAAACCACTAACATATTTAGAATTCGCTTAAAGGGCAAGAAGAGTCTGAGTGAGCTAGGTAAATATCCCTAAAATTAGTACCCCTCAAGGCTAAGAATTTTTTTTTTTTAATTTTTTCAGATCGTTTCTATGACTGCTTTATGATATAGTCCGATTTGGCCTGTTATATCCTACAAGCATGGGAATGAATACTCCGAATGAATAGCTCAAAAACTAGACAGGGGGACAGACGGACATGACCAAATATACCCCGTTTTGGATGCTGATATACATATGGCCAGAGAATAGATTAGCGGTATTTTCTAATAGCTAGAGGCTACATTTTGGCTGTGCAAATAGTTACTTGTCAATTTATTTACGAATTCGAGTATGTGAGTTAACTTTTGAGCTGCCTTCGGTTCTGTCTGCCTCATTGCGGGTCACTTGCCGACTTCCTTCTTTGTGATGTGTTAAATGTTGTCAAAAGAACGTAAGTAGGGATACGACGATAGCAAAACCACAAAAGTACGAAAGTCTCCTTACAATGAAAGCCAGCGTATAAAAAATCCGAACTTTAGCACTTTTATATTAAAATACCTGACGTTATATTCTGAAGAGGAGAGAGAGTTTAGCACGTCAAATGTTTTAGGAACAGTTCTATACATATAGTCTGGTTCTTGGTTGTAAAATTTGTGCGCCTGTGTAATTGCATAATGATTACTGACTGGACCGGATCATGAGATCGCAGGAGACAGAGAACAGTCAAGGGAGCGACTTATTTAACAAATTCTCAGATAGGCAAAGCCTTCAACGGAAAGTGAATTGGTAGGAGTACTCCGTGTTCTTCTTTGCATTCGATTGATAAACGTAATTGCCCGAAAGGCCATCTGGAACAGAAAAAGGGAAGTCCCATCAAGTATAAATTGACATGAGAATTGCATTATGCCAACGCACCACACTGGCAATTGTGTACGATTGAAGAAGGACTTGCCCAAGGAGGGTTCAAGGAGTGACAAGCATCGGGTTACCCCTCTGCCGCCGACTAGCACAAAGTTTCCAGGGCCAGACCAACAGAGGCGGCATAAGCTTATGAAATTTCATAAGGATCTCACATTACACAGCCAACTACTTATGGCAAGGATTATACAAACATACCGACTTTACAAACTTGGCCAAGACAAGTAGGGTCTGCGCCAAAGCCTATAATTGTTGACCGAGTCGTTGACACACATGCAACGCCTGCCACTTTCCCTGCTTTCCAACAGCTGTCGTCACGCCTCCTTCCAACGCACACCAGTTGGGGTACTCTGTGGGAGAGGAAGAGGAGGCCCCTCATCCTCTGCAGTATACCTCGTTTTGGTTTCTGATTAAGTCAAACTGCTGCAAAGTGAAATATATGTAGAGACTGAAAAAATTTCTGAATTTTTATGGGTTTTATTTAATATATACGAGAAAGGGAACATATCTTTCTTGCATTTTATGAACTGTGGTCACTAATCAAACTTTAAAGATGAAGCTTACTTCAGTTTGAAGTTTGTAGTGGGACCATTAAGAATCTGAATGACACTTTTAGTTGGTCTTCTCTCTTTTTTCTGCTGCTATAGGAAGGATCGGTAAATGTAGAGAAAAATGGGGTGCTGTGAATGTTAATCTGTAAATGTAAAGTATTTTAATTCATTTGACCCAAATTAATCCATTAATGATTGCAATCTGCAAGGGTAAGGATGTTAGTATCCTTTTTGGTTTATATTTACACTTTAACATTTCGCCATTCAATACCGATCCTATTTCGAAATATAAGAAAACCAACACTCTACGATTCGATTAAATCACAATAAAGTACTATAATACGTTATTTTCGCACCGTTTTCTCCTTTGGAATCACTTTGACGCACTTGAAAGGCGAAAATTTGTGGCACGTTGCAGAAGTCGGGGCTATGCCTACGTGCTAGGGAACCCAGACTAATTACATTAAGGACCTCAGCAGGTCCTTTGGCGCCTCCGCCACGTTCGTTGACAACAAAGGCAAATAAAAAGTGAAAAGTTTTTAGCATTTAATTAAAAGAAAAATGTACGCCAAACCTCAAGGGCCTCGAACGGGGATAAGAACCCTCAAGCTTCTGCTCTGAGTAACCCTTTTTGAGTCCTTCAAATTCGCCCCACCCTCCCCTCGTGGATTTGTAGGAAATTAGTTAAAAAGTCAGGTCATCGCTTCAGCATCAGCATCGGATTTCGATTTTGGCTTGGATGATGTGTCAGCTCTGTCGCAATTCGTGTCACCAGCTTGTTACACGCATGTAGCGCACACACAGGCTTTCAGAAATCCATCTACAAACAATAAAACCAACGGATACCTATATATGTATACTCGCTATTTACGCACATAACATATGCATGTCTACAGTAAGTGCGGCGAATCAGAGAATCCACTTGATTGTGGTCTTTGCTGGGCAATTGGTTGGAACGTGGCCAACGTGGCGTATGAGTGATAAATTGCACCCTTTCCTACCAAGATTATCATAAAGTTATAATATCTGGTGGGTCATCACTCATGCCCATATAATTTTCATAATTTATGAGGAGCACTGCAAACGATCTTTACTACTTATGCAATACTTCAAGGTTTCCTCTGTCCATTAAAGCACATTTTTATATTAAACCCTTTTGATGGCAATCCACATAGTGACGATGGGCACCAAGAGTACGTACAAACGCTGAATTGACATTGAGCTTACGAACATAGTACGATCGGAAGAAGTTATTACAAGAAATAAAATCATTATTTGTAAAAAAAATCAACTATTTTTTGAGTCAACTTTTATCTTACCTCGTTAAGAGATGTTTTAGTGTGATAATATGCAAATTGTTGTATGCCTAATTTAGTCTGGCTCCGAAAGCTGAAATTACTTATTGAATTACTTAAAGCGCTGTCCAAGCTTGGTGATTTTGAGAATACTTGACGCCGTGTGTCGCGGCTGCCCATCCCCTTCACGCCTTCAAGGGGGTGTTCAGGGGAAACATTGGACGGGAAAGGGGGTGAGCCAGCAACAACAAGTTTGACCAGGCGATAGGATAAATTGTTAAGCTCTTGCACAACAGAAAACTTTTCTTATTTTCGCGACTTTTACCCCACTTTCTTCGATTACCTCCCTAACCCAAGGGTGCTTTATTACAATTTAACTTTCTCCGATTGCAACATTTTTTCCCGCCTGCGTTGGGCTCTGTGGCCAACCGAGCAAGGACTTTCCTGGCTGCTCAGCTCCACCCCGAGAAAAAAAACCCCAAAACACAGAACCCAACACCGAAAAACCCAAAATCCAAAAATCCAAAAACCAACGCCAAAGCACGGGGATGGATACTATCGTCCGGGCAAGGGACATTAGCTGCTGGTTGAGGAAATGGAAATGTGGGAAATTCAGGACATAGAGGGAAAATGTCCGTTGGAGGACGGAGGACGAGGAGACGTAGGTGGACTGTTTATGTGTCATGTGGCAGAGGAGCAAGAAGCTGCTCCCGTGTTCCTTGTGTCAGTGCCCATCTGTGGGCTTTTGAGGCGCAGTTATAGCCTCAGCTCATTATATTCAATAGTCAGTGGGGAGTTTCCCATGAAACAGGGTGTAGCCGACTTTTTGTGTAAATGATAAATGCATTTGTTTATTTTCGTATTTTTATACCCTTGCAGGGTATTATAATTTCAGTCAGAAGTTTGCAACGCAGTGAAGGAGACGTTTCCGACCCTATAAAGTATATATATTCTTGATCAGCATCAACAGCCGAGTCGATCTAGCCATGTCCGTCTGTCCGTCCGTCTGTCCGTCTGTCCGTCCGTCTGTCCGTTTCTACGCAAACTAGTCCCTCAGTTTTGAAGCTATCTGAATGAAACTTTGCACATAGTTTTCTATATACTCTCACTGCTATATATGTCGGAACGGGCTGGATCGGACGACTATATCATATAGGTGCCATACAAATGTTCGATAAATTTTTAGAAAAAAAATTATAACTTGGCTGTTTTTCAACAGTTTTGCATCATTTTTTAGATATGGCTATTTTATATTATTTCAGAATTTCGATAAAATTTTTATGAAAATCGGACGACTATATCTTATAGCTGCCATAGGAACGATCCGGAAATTAATAGGAAAAAAATTATAACTTCGTTGTTTTTCAACGTATTTTCATCTACTCTGATATATGAGCTTATTTTATTAGTTCAGAATTTTGGTATAAATTTCATAAAAATCTGACAACTATATCATATAGCTGCCATAGAAACGATCGGTAGATGTAGAGAAAATGTAAAGCTGGGAATGCAAAACTGTAACTGTCAAACTGTAAACATAAT
>VNJY01000405.1:0-15741 GCA_008042715.1 Drosophila bocki
ATTCCCATTCTGCTCCAGGAGTAGCTATGTCCATCTAAGGATGGAAGGGGGGCACGGGGATGGGGGGAAGGAGACAATTAAAAGGCAATTCCAGCAATGCGCCTGTTTGCACCTGCCGGCTAGATATCAGCGACAAACGACATTGTCAGCAATGAGCCAGCCCAACATGATGATTACACTAGGCAGCGGGGAAAATATTTGAAATGATCTAGAATATTTTAAAATATTTTTAATAAAATATAAATAAAGTCCCTGAAAGTTGAGCTAAAAAAATAAATTTCAAAATTATTTTATAAGTTTTATTTATACTTCTAGCTAAAACTAGCTTTCTTCACCATTATAAAATATTCCTGGATCTTTTAAAATTGATCTAGAATATTTTCAAATATTTTTAATAAAATATAGATAAAATCCTTAAAAAGTTGACCTAAAAAAATACATTTTAAAATTATCCTCTATTAAAACATATATTTTTTTATTTATACTTCAAGCTAAAACTATCTGCTCTATTCTAATATTTCCTTGGCTGTGTTGTCTTGTGTAAAAATAATAAAAATAAATACAAACATCGCACACATGCAGACGGCGGCACTTCGAAATACTTGAGGCAAATTATGTTTGGGCCTGGAAGTAGATATATATATCTCTTGTATTTCCAAGGTACTGATGCCGGGTGACAATGTGGAGCATCATCATCATCATCATCCTATCCTCTGCCTTCTGTTCAAATTTAAGCTGTTAAGCCGCCGCTGACGCCTGACAGGTGGCAAGAAGAATCGTCAAAGATGGGCGAAGAATTGCGGCAGCCAAAGATACAAGGCATTCTCCAGCATACATTTCATCATGGAAGCGTGCTGGAATTAGCAGAGGAAGCTGGAGAAGAAGCCAGCGAAAACTGCTAGATATTATGGGGAAAGCAATAAAAAAAAGAGGAAAAGAAAATGGATAATGATACCAATGATACCTCTCTATTAGCTATAAACTATATTATTATATTTATTTTTTTATTAGTTTATATATTTCTTTGGAAATCAAGATACAAATATGAAATCAAGTCAAATGTCTTTCCCGTGCCGCTATGATTCTCAAGTAGTTCAAGCATTGATGGGGAATGGAGAGACGGCCTCCATAGCTTTATGGGTGTAACAGGCAAAGCTCCAAATAGTGGTGGTAAATCTGTGATGAAAAGAATAACCCAAGCATAACAAAACCCCGACAAGTCAAGACAACAACACTGAGTCTGTATGGTTCTTTTCCATTTGCTAGTTAATTTGATTTCCACGTTCTTGTTGCCATAGTTACGGGTATAATAAAAAATCGTCGAGATTTATGGCTTTTAAATTTTTGCTTCATTCATCCCGGAATCCTGGCTGATTGCTACCATCCCGAGCCAAAAGCGGATGCACAAATCAATTGTCACTTGGGGAGCTACTCGTAAAATGAAGTCTTCAATAAAAAATGTACTCCAGTGATTGCCTTCACCATGTCTTCATGGTTTTTCCCTCTTTCTCTTTTTCTTTTTTATTGTCTGCAATCACTTTCATTTGTGCCATTTGCCGTTGTTGCATTCATTAACTATTTCCCATATATTCGGATTTTAAAAACCAATTTCAAATACTGGCTACACACTGGGAATAGAGGTATTCAAAGGTGCCGATCATGAGTCACCTGTTGTCATCGGCCGACAATTGCATGAATGAGATCCATAAGCTCTCTAATCTCTCTTTTGAAAAGTATATTTTTCATTCTATTTTCGCATCCCCATAGTCACACAATAAATATATCAAGAGAGAAATAATGACGGAAAAGCTTCTATTGAATTTTCTCTCAGTAAATTGCTTTGATGCAATGAATCATGGATGATTGATGCTGTAAATGGCAAAGGTATTTAGGTTATTTAATCGAATTTTTTATTTTTTCCTGCCTCTAAATCTATCTTTTATATGTGCGTTTTCCAGAATTCATAAAAATGCAATATCTTAAAAGAAATCGATAAATATCGATACACTTTGGTAAATTTGAAATATATTAGATGGCTTTAAGATAAAAGGCTTTTAAGTAAAAGCCTCTTTTAACCCTTCTCAATACCAGTGAAGCAGATAATCGATAAATATCGATATAAAACGATATGACACCTAAACCTAAACCGTGTCTCCCCCGCAAAGAGAATACGCCTATTTCAGGTGGGCGAGGGCATTTGAACTTGGCCGATAACTTTTAACGTTAAGCTTTGGCCTCCGTCAGGGCTGTTTCTCTCCCCCTCTTGGCCACATTGCTCTCGCTCTCCCTCTCTTTCTGTCTCCCTCTCTCTCTCTACGTCTGTTCTCACTGACTGAAACGATGGGGATATGTAAATGAATTAATCGTAAATAGCCAGAGTAACTACGAAAATATTTACATATGCGTAAGTGGGTGTCGGCAACCCACACACTAGGCACACACACCAAATGCACTGGAAACAAAATGATTATACATATAATTAATCGATATTTAAACTTGGATATGTTTGATATGTTGATATTCTGTCTGAGATATTGGAGAAATATAATTGGATAAACACTAAAAATTAAAAAAAAACATTAATCGGGTATTTTTTGATCATATCGATAACGTTACAATCGATATTTTTCGATATTTAAAACTACGATATATGAAAATTTACATTTTAATTATGATAGAGATTAATATATTTTTGTTTATATATTCCATAGGACTTTTCCTTCTTTTATTTTGTGTTTTTTTCATAGATTTATTATTCTAATTGTATTTGTTTTTTTTTTTTTTTGAGTGCATCTAGCACCGTCGCCACGTGCAGAGAGTGGCGCAAAGCTCGAGCTCCAAAGAGCGCTAAGCTTTGTGGCGGCGCCTACGTCACTGGGCCCTCTGTTTTTTTTTTTTTTTGGGGCGAGAGAGCTTTCGCCTCGTGCGCCTAGAAAACAACCCCAAAGCGGCATCGCGAATCAGTCGCAAAAAAGTGTCCGTCGCCAGAACGCTGAGAAAACAGCAAAAGTTGTTAAATTGAGATAAATAAATAGATTCGAAATAGACATTACTAACAGAGAGACAGAGAGAGAGAGAGTGAGGCGAACGCTGCATAAAATAAAATATAAAACAAGAAATCGAGAAATAATTAAACATAAAGCAAAAGATAGCTAAAAGGATACCAAAGGTAGTTGGGATCCGTTTTTTTAATTAATCTTTTCGTTGTTTTTTTTTTGCTGTGACTGTGCCTGTTTTTGCGTGTTTGCGAGTGTGTGCAGCCTCTTGCCCCTCTCTCCATCAACCAGTTTGTTGTTTGCCTTTTTATCTTAATTACTTGTAACTATTTACCAAAGTCAAGGAAACGGCCAAAAGGATAACGGGAAGCCCCTCTGAGAACGTGTGATCCCCTCCATCTGTCCTAGAGTCCAGTCATCCCTAAGGAAAACTATCCCGAAATCCCCGAACAAGGACGGGAGAGAGTGTGAGAAAGAGACAGAGAGAGAGAGAGAGAGCGGGCGAGCGGGAGAGCAGGATCCACACACAACCAAAACACAACAAACACACCAACACACACGCAACAAAGATGTCATGGAGATATGCGGTAAGTGGAAAGTCAAAGAACAACAAAGGGATTCGGGGCAAATTCGGGGGGAATGTAGGCTAAGCAAAACAGGAATAGTCATAAAGTGCTTAGGAATACATGGAGAGAAATTTCATTAAATTAATAAAATGATTAATTAATTGATTAATTTAAATATTAAGCGATTTAAAGTTGGCCCAAGGCTGGCATATATTTTATTAATAATATTTTTTCAACGACAAATTTCGAAATTCAAATAAAATAATAATTAAAATATTTATATATCTTTGAAATAATTTAAATAAATAATTTTAAATTAAATTAATTGAAAATACAAATATTTTAATTTAAATTTCTGTATTTTCTATACTTTAAAAACACATAAATATGAAAAGGCACGCCTCTCATTTCCTGTTTGGCAGCGAAGCTGGAAAATATCACGTTTTGGGTTTAGAATTTCTAGATTTTGTATTTAACTTTAAGGTCTTAGTTCTTTTACAAAATTAAATGAAAAAGAATTAAACTGAAAAAATTCATAAATTTATTATTATTTAATTTCTTTATATTTTCGTTTCTATAATATTTATTTTTTTTATTTTTGATTTTCCTTTTCTTTATACATAAAAATATGACCAAATTTAGAACATTGAATAATAAAAAATTAGTCATTTAATTAATTAATTAAAATTAAAATATATTCTTAAAATTTTCATTTTTAAAACCAACCAAGAAATATTAAAACTTAAAAACAAACAAAGATATATTTATATTTCTATAAAAAAAAACGTTTTAAATTTTTGCCAGTGTGTGTATAGAGGTTGAGGGCGTATAGCTTCTGTGGGATGGAGGCGTGGCACATGGTTGGGTTTTCAAGTGCCGCGTGGCAGACTTTTTGACGCTATCTCGGGCATCTGTCAAAACCAGCTGATGGCGAACAGTGATGACCTTGACTGGCCTCTCTGTAATGCTCCACATGGCTCTTCCTGCTCCGCTGACCCAATTTGGCCACCACCCAGCCACCACCCACCACTTCACCTATAAACCACAAAAAGCAACGACACAAAAATAAAAGCAAAAGAAAAACAAGCTGGCTAAGAAAATATAGAATTTGTTCCATTTTTGTGTGGGACAGAGAGGCCTTGGCACACACACACACACACACACAGCGCCCAGCTGAAGGCCTCTAAATGCAAATGCAAAGTTCAAGTGCCTTTTCAAGGCGTGGCACACCACCAGCCCCTGAAAGCCCCCTCCAAGCCACCTGTCTGTGGCATTTATCAGGCGATTATCCTAGCATTAGCTTGGTTTTGGCGCCTAATTTTTTGGGTCACCTTTTTTTCCCCACCCCCTGAGTTGTCCTTGGGAGGAACATTGTCTATTTGGGAGCTCATATATTCCCAAAAATAAAATATAGCCTTTAGGCAGGAATAAATATCTGAACTTTATGGTGGGGGATGTTTTTCTAAGAATTTTATTTCGATTTTTTCTTCATTTTATAAACGGTTTGTCTCTGAATTTGTACTTGGGAATTTTAAGAGAAAAGTTTAGAGAAAAATTAAATTAAATTATTTTTAAATTTTAATTCTTTCGGAAAATCTGTAATATTTATTCGTAGTTTATGCATATATTATATTTATTTATTTCTTAATATCTTGATTATTTCTTAAATTTTTTTTTTTAATTCTTATTAAAAAGAATTTTTAAATTTTTTTCTTTATTTTATTAAATACCTTATACAATTTAATTTTAAATTTTTTCTTCTTTTACTTTAAATTCCTTTCTTTTCTGTTTTAATTATTTATTTCAAATTCCTTTTAAATTCTTTTTAAATTCCCATTATTTTAATTAATTTTACTTAATTGTAAATATTTAAATACCATTTCCCCTACCCATTTTCCATTTTCCATTTCCCTGGCATTAGCCTAAACAAATTAGTGACACTGCAATGGATTTGATTGACCCAAAAAAATAAGGGCGGATAAGTGGTAATAGGCTTTTGGGCTTTTGTGGCCTAACTAAGTCAGATTACTCATACGCCGCATGGGCCCAATTAAGTTAATTATAAAACGAAAAATCCAGCAGCTCAGTGAAGCGAATTAAGTTGCTTCAAATTAATTGCTTCAGCTTCCGTGTAATGTCCATTGTAAAGGCTTTATCTATATTCTATATATTCTATATATATATATCTAAAGGCAGAGCTTAGCTAAAATGTCAATGTCATCAGCATTTTCCTGCTTCTGTGGGCTCAGTGTCGAGCCCATCGAGAGCGCTAATTGAACAATCGATAGAGCACTGTCTTTATATATATAGATATATATATATATATATATTTGTATAGTAGTGGAAGTAGTAGTATCGCAGGTAAACACTATATACTATATATAGCTGCTTTGTGCCGATTGTGGGCGTGCCGCATCGCAGCTGTTGCGCCTGATTGAGCAGAAAGCGAAAGGCAAACGCTTTAAAATGCACTCAGAGAAAAAATCAAAGCCTTGGCTGGATTGTAAAAAATGTTTAAAATGATTAAAGGGGGTTATTTTATTTTATTTATTTAGAATTTAGATATATTATCTTCTTTTTACTGGCTATATACATTCTTGAAATACCCATATTTTCTCCGTGTTGAAGCTGAAGCTGAGCCAGAAGCTAAAGCTAGAGGCGGCCACTTGAAAGCGTTTCCCCATTTGGCGCGAACTGGAAACCCACCCAATTCGTTTTGGGCCAAAATGGGGGAGAAGCTTTGTTTCCCAAGCTCAAGGTCGTTCAGCGATCACCTGTGGCCTTGGGATCACCAGTAAATAATTGTAGAAAAAAAAACCTGAGGTTTTAGGGTAAATATAAGAGGTTAAACAAGAGTTAATTGAAAATCCAAAAAAATATTAACAATATTATAAAAAATCTAATAAAAATATTTAAAAAATAATATACAAATTGTAGCTATTCAATATGTTTAGATTTTTAAAATTCCTATGTTATTTATTATTTATTTAGCATTTTTAATTTAAAAAACATTTCCATTTCTAAGAAAGAAAGAAATTCCTCAAAGCAGTGCCTTGTGGTTTGACTTTAGATGGGATATATACTTATATATAATATATAATACATATATAGTACAATCCCATAAACATGGCCCGCCTTAAAAGGCATATTTAAGCATCCACTGAATTGCGCATTTAATTGAAATTTAGTTTTGCAATAATTGAAATTGTTTTCCTCTCGTTTTGTTGACTTGCTCTGCTGGGCTGCCAAAAGTTTTTCCTCGCTTGAGGAATGTCTCTTTCAGTTTTTTCCTTTCCTTTGCCTTGTTTTGTTTTCATTTTCCTTCTTCTTTTTTTTTCATAATTATCTGGGAAATTTTGTTTACATTTTTAGGGCGGACTGGTGGAAGAATTTCTGTTGGTTCGTTGACTGTTTAATCAATAACAAGAAAAAACACCAAAAACTTACTTGCATGTCAATGCGATTTGCATTTGTCGAGTGCCCAAAAAGCTATGCAGATTATACCAGGCACATGTCTGCCGATATATGCAGATATGCAGATATATATCCGCAGTTATATAGATATGAATATGTGTATTTGTGATACATATAGATTTATCAATGCCAAAATACTTGTAAATATCTCAAAGCTCGCCTATTAATTGTTGCTTTTAATTTGTGTGTTTTTTTTTCAGCTGAGAATTTTCACACTTGAATAATGTTTTGGCAATATATATGTTTATATATCCATATATAAAATATATCTATTTTTGGTAGAACATTTGTGTGCTCAAGGCCGAGCCAGTAAATTGTTTTGGGAATGTATTACAAAAATGTATGATGAATATTTTTAAAGAAGATTTATTTACAGAATTTAAACAATTAATAAAAAAAATATATTTTTTTTTTTATTATATATATTTTATGATATATATATTTTTAAAATATATTTTACATCAAAATTGCTGCTTATTTCCCCTTTTAAAAATATTATTCTCCATTTAGCAACTAGTTCTCTAACCATTTAATGATGTCATAAGCCCCTTCCTTTTGGCTATTGATGTCCTTAGGCACCTCCGGCTACGGGCTTGACCTCTGCTCTGACACAGTTCTCTGGTTTTGTTTTCCTTTATCTGCAGGAAGTGCAGCAAACTAAATGCAAACAAACAAAAAAAAAAAAAAAACGGGGGAAAAAAACGTAAAATACCGTACAGAAGGAGAACTGTGTCAGGAGGAAAAAGGACACTAGGCGGTGGCTAGACAATGCAATCAACTAAATAAACTAAAACTAAGGCAAACTGAGGTAGGACGTGGGTTCATGGGGCGGGAAAATTGTGTGGTTAGAGCCCTGTGAGCTGACCATTTACTCAATAGGGTTTCCTGTGGTTTAGTTATATCATTAAATAATTTAATTTGTTTAAGAACTATAAAGACATTAAATATTCATCTTTAGATATTAAATATTTATACATAAAATAATATATAAATAATAAATAATATATATAGAAATATTTAATATTTATTATATAAGAAGAATTTGATTTTTTAAAGAATAATTTATATATTAAATATTATTTTATTAATATTAAATATTTATACATAAAAAATTGATAAAATAATATTTAATATTTAATTTAATAAAAGAATTTAACTTTTGAAAGAATAAATAATAATTTAAATCATTTTCTATTAATATTAAATATTAAACAATTATATATTAAATATAAATACATTAAATATTAATAGAAAAATATTTAATACCTAAATTAATCTTCAAAAAATCAAAATATTTAATGTACAAATTTCAATTTGATATTCACTATTTACCTTAAAGCTTTAAATTGTTTTCCATTTTCCTATTTTTAAATTTTCCACGCCTCTGGTGCCTCACCTCTCAGGTATTTCTGGGCTCTTTGGCTGTCGACTCGCATTTTAAATCTGCTATATGATCAAATACAAATGCTTTCAGAGCTGCCAATAGCTTCACTCACACGAAACGCTTAGCTTAGGCATTAGTGAAGCTACACTGGCAGAAAAAAGAGAGTTTATGCAATGAGCAGATATTTTTAAATAATTTTATTTGTGTTATAAAATAAGAAGGAAAGAAAATAAATAAAAACAAATTCTAAATTCATAAACTTTGAATTTTTTTTTGTCCGTTGTCCGTCTATTAGAATTTGTAATATATATTTAAAAAAAAATTGGATATGATCAAGCTACATAAATATCAAATATTTTACATAGAAAACATCTTTAACTTTGATATATTCATTATTATTCATTAAACATAAAAAAATATTTAAAATAAACCTAAAAGTTTTAATGAGTAATGAAAAATATTAAAAATATTATAAAATATATAGAAATATTATTGAAAAATATTTTCCGATTAGTTTTGCCTGATTTATTGAATTAAAAACCTTAAAATTTTCACTTTCGTATTAAAAATCTCAAAAAATCGCTTTAAAAAATCAATAATTTAATACAAAAATACAACATTTTGTACAGTGCACATATGCAGATGTCCCAGCACTCCGATTCTGCCTATATATATGTACATATATGCTGGCGATTAGACGGCAACCAACATTCAATCATGCCATTGTTTTCCACACGCTTTTCGCTCTTCGATTCCGTTTCCATTTTCCCACTGCACTTTGCCGTGTTTTGTTTTTCGAATTTGGTATTTTGTATATATATATATATATATATATGTATATATTGTTTTCCCCCCTTTTTTTCTCGGATTTGTCGTGTCCAGCTAATTGTCTTGTCATGCGGGCCTCACAAATGAGGGGGCACTTCGCCGGGGGGCCTCGTGGGATGAGTCACAACAGACAACAAACCTGGTCTGGTGGGGTTCAGCTTGTTCCAATACATTTTCTCTAAACATTTTTGTGATTTCTCCTCTATAGCTATAGTACTTATTTTTAGATGCAAATCAGTCGTGCTGGGGTGGGGGTGTGGGGGTGTGGGTGTGTCTTGGCGTGGGCGGGCGGCAGCGTAATTTTCTTGGCAAGGGGGCGCAAGGTCAAGGCGGCGAAGACGACGACGTCTCCACAGTTTCGGACTCACCTGAGCAAAAGCTCAGAGCAGCTCCTCGGTGTGTCTCTCAATCTCTCTATTTCCGTTTCCACCTGAAATCGGGCCAAGTTAAGGGGGGGTTATATTTAGTTTTTTTTATTTTTATTTATTTTTTTATTTCTAAGCAGATATTTTCCGTATTATATTACATTGGTGATGTTTTTGTTTAAGTTGTTTATTTATTATTTATCATTGGGATTTCATTTTGAGGAATTATTGAAAATATTTAAGGAATATTTTTGGTGCTGATTAATATTTTTAAGTAAATACATTTATTTATGTTTCATTTTGAGGAATTTATGAAAATATAATAGAAATATTTATGATGGTAATTATTAATTTTAAATCATATTTATTATGCTAATTATTATTTTTAAATTAATATATTAATTTATCTTTCATTTAAAGGAATTATAAAAATATAAAAAAAATATTTATGATGCTAATTATTATTTTTAAATAAATATATTTATATTGATGTTGATTTACCACAGAATTTAGGCTTGGGAGTTTATAGTTTGCTAAAAAACCCTCATAAATATATTTAAATTTATTATTAAAATCCTCTAATAAATTTTATTGAATTTGTAAACTTTTCAAAAATATAAAAATAAATCTTTTTAAACTTTTATTTAATCTAATTTTTATTTGTAAACCCCATTTTTCGAGATACTACTTCTTTCGGAATTTCTAGTTTGCTAAAAAACCCTCATACATATTTTAATTTAACATTTAAATCACATTTTAAACTTGTTAAAAATATCAAAATAAATCAATTTATTATAATAATTAAGCCTCTTTTATTTAATTTTTTTTGTTAAACCCATTTTTCCAGCTACTCACCGACAGATACAGCAGCAGCATCGGGGATAGATATAGTCCGCACTATTATCAGGTTTGTCCTGTTTTCCTGCACGCAGAATCCGCTTCCCCTTGGCTTCGAGTTTGAATTTCCTGACTAACCAAAGTTCAAAGCTAAACCAATTTGTATATATGTCTGCTATATATATGCTCCCCTACTTATATAGGCCATGGCAAAAATTAAGGCTAAAAATAATCGCCGCATTTTGTGCACAGTTTTAGAACAATTAACCCATACACACCTTGGGTTTATATATAAAAATTCATTTGCCGAGAGCTACATGTGATCAGTCACAATAGATCAACGCCGAAATGTTAAAGAACTTTGCTTCAAATATATAGTATATATATATATACTAATATATATCTTATATTTGTGATTTTGTGGCGATCCTCTCTCTTGCTCATTTTCATTTTCAGGGTCGCATGCCGCCACAAAAAGCAAAAGTTTGCTGAAACGTGAACACCTATTATGACAATTCAGACAGCCAATAAGAGGGGTGGTAGGGGGGTAGGGAAATATATATACTAAAAAAGAGACAGAGGAAAACAAAAATCAAAATAAAACAGCAAAGTAAAGTTTTCACTTTCTGTCCCTGAAAAAAAACCCTCTGATTTGTCATCCTTTGTAACCAAATTGCGACCTTCGCCTTTGTCATAAATCTTTTGCCTCCTTCCCTAAATTTTTACTTGATTTTTTGTGTATTTTTGTTGGCAATTGACGCTGGCTTTGTGATGTCATAGAGGGGTATCCTTAGGAGCCAGCCAAAAAGGTTTTACAAAATCTAATTACCAAAAGGAGACTGCTGGGAGAGGCCAGGGTTTTTTGTTTAAGAAGAATATGTATGTTAAATTTATTATTAAATTTATAAATAAATTTAAGTAAAGCCTTCAGGACATTGTTGGATATTTTAAAGATGTTAAACAGCTGCTTGTACTAAAAAACTAAGCCCAGTGTTGTCTTACATGTGAAATATGTTTTCAGGAAATCAACAAAACATCAAATGAATATTCTTGTAAAAATTCTATAAATTATAATTATCATTACTTTTCTCTCTGTGTACAGTCACCCAGCCGCCTGGAGACCTCCGAACAGACCACTGGCCGCCAGCTGCAGCGAGTCCTTCACTATTCGATGGCCCCTAGCCGGGCGCTGCCAGGACTCAGGCGGGCCGAATGCGCCATCCATGACGTTGACTGTGATGAGGTCTATCCGGGCATCTACATTGGCGATGCGTGAGTCAATCAGTATTGTTATCAATAATTTAATAATAATTATTATTAATAATATTTTCAGGGCGGCGGCCAAAAATAAAACTTACTTACGGATGATGGGCATCACGCACGTCCTGAATGCGGCCGAAGGTTGTCGTTATGGTCAGGTGGATACCGGACACAGTTACTACAGGGATATGCCCAGCATTAGGTAAAACGACAATCGATATCGATATCGATAACGAAAACGATAACGACAAAAGGCAACAACATGAACAATCGAAAGGAATTTCGTTCAAAATTTGTTCATATTTTGTTTTGAATCGCATTATTGACTTTTTCTTTATATTTGTTTTTATTTTATTATTTTATTATTGCATAAATATTTTTCAAAATTTCGATGAATCAAAAATCTTTTTCCTTTTTATCTTCCTCTTCTTTTTTGAAACGTTTCTCCCCACACACCTGAAAATCATGCCATGTCCATTTCATATTGGTCACCCCACAAAATTTTTGGCTCAACCTTTGTTGTTGCTGTTTGTTGTGTGTCGTTTGTGTGTGTGTTTCTTTTTGTTGTGTTCGAAAATAGACGCAACCATAAGGACTGTGTTTTTAGGTATATGGGCTTCCCCATGATCGATGCCCCCACGACAGACATCTCGCGTTACTTCTACGTGGCTTCCAAGTTCATCGACAGTGCCATTAGCAGCGGCGGTAAGTTTGAGTGCAAGAGTTGGCTAGCAAGGTAATGAGTCTGGTAAGCAGTTCGGGTGGCAGGAAATATCGATATTTATCGATATGGTGACTATATTATATGGGGAAGATTGATAGATAAAGTCATATTTCAAGGTTTCGATATAAAAATTCGATATTTTAGGATAACAATAGGCAAATCGATTATTTATCAGAATATATAAGGCAGGAAATATAGATATTTAACGATATGGTGACTATATAATATGGGAAGATTGATAGATAAAGCAATATTTCAAAGTTTCGATATAAAAATTCTATTTTTTAGGATAACAAAAAGCAAATCGATTATTTATCAGAATATATAAGGCAGAAAATAACGATATTTATCGATAATGTAGCCATAAAATATGGGAACATTTATAGATAAAGCCATATTTTAGGGTTTTAATATAAAAATTCGATATTTTAGTATAACAATAAGCAAATCAATTATTTATTATTGTGATATATGGGCGATAAATTGATTTTCCATTTAATTTATCGTTTTAAATAGAATAAATAGAATAGAATAAGAATAAATTAAAACAAAATTTCGAATATTTAAAAATTCAATATATCTAAGGTTTACGACATTTTCGATTTCTTATAGAACTTTTTCTCTCGATACAACCCAATATATCCCGATACTGAACCCTACAGCTTACCAGGAATCATTAACCGCCGTCTTAAATTTATATATTTTAAATATATCTCCAAAGTTGTTCACTAACTCTATTATTTTCCCCTTTTTACCACAGGCAAGATCCTGGTGCATTGCCTGGTGGGCATGTCACGATCGGCCACCTGTGTCCTGGCCTACCTGATGATCTGTCGGAAGATGTCCGCCGTGGATGCGATACGCACGGTGCGAATGAGGCGCGATATCCGCCCCAATGATGGATTCCTGCAGCAACTGGCCGACTTGGACATGGAGCTCAAGCGCAAGAACCTGTATCCCTACTAGAAGGGGGGATCTTCGGTGTCGCAGGGAGCAACAAAACAACCAAAGAAGGCGGAATGGGATCTCTGGATGCCCAGCAACTAACCAAAAATATGCAAATTATTATAAAATGAAAAAGAGAAAAATTAAAATTGAAATTGAAATCGTTGTTCTAAACAAAAAAGAAAAATTGAAGCCTAAAAAGCTAACGACTTATAATGGTAACTTGGTCTTCTGATATATAAACTGTTCATCCCCAAAAAGAAACTGTGTAACTGTATAATCGCGGCATATACCCCATTTGTGTAGAAATCACAAAATATATATATATACATACATATATAGAAGGGAATCAAGTTATCACACTCAGACTCTCACTCACGCAAAACCCCACACACACAGAGACACACACTTAGAGACCTAGATTGTTAGAGCCACGATCGAAGCAATAATCGGCGATCAAAAATCGATAAGTATCGGACCTATATATACTACCATATATACCTTGCCTCTATATACCTAGACATACAGATTTATATACATGTATTCCGTATTTTTTTTTGTAAGGTTCGAGTTCTGTTTCAAACCCAAAACCCAAACCCTAACCCAACCCCAACCCCAAGCCCATACCCCAACCCATCCCCTGGATATACTACATATAGATATATCTATATATAAGAAGAGCTGAAACTAGATCATGAACAATGTATAGAGAAACAAACGAATCGAAACCAGATGCATATATATATATACTGATATATAACTGTGTAACGGATATACAAAGCATGCGTTATATACACCTATACCATATATGTACGACTATATATATATACACATTATATATATATACATACACCAAGTGTGAGCAATGTAATAAAACCAAATTCATATTTTCTAGAACATGTATGATGTGCAAGAGTCGAACAAATAACTAAACCAAAAAAACAAAAATCAAATGATCAAAACAAGCAACTTGAAAACTAAAACTATGCCTAAGAAGTGATTAATAATAAAAAAAGAAGAAAAAAAAAAACAAAAAAAAAACACAAATTATAAAACAAAACCAGACTTTTCCTTGTAATTAATTGTTGTAGGGAATTTATTTAAGTTAGAAAAGACTCAGCAGTCGAGTCAATCTAGACAATGGCTTATAAACATGCTGCTGAACCTCTGCAACATCAATATTTTGGCAGCAACATGTTTCTAGCAACATTTTCCCAAGATTTCGCCTTGTTATATTGAAGTTTTTAAGTCCAGCAGAGTTTAAATTCAAGAATAAAACAACAGGCTTATGTAGATTACCTATAAAATATGAAAAACAATCACTTGAAACCTCTTTAAAGTTCCGCTGAAGTGTGAAGAAAATTGAATTCGATTTCAATCCCAGCTCCCCATAACAGTGACCCCTTCCAAGACCCCTTTTTTTGTGGGGGTCTCCCAACATTAGATGCGCCTGCTAACTGCTTGGAAACACCTGCAGAGGCATCATCTTCTTATCTTCTGCGGGAACTCGGACTCACCTCTATGTGCGTAATTAAAACAGATTATATTGGCTACCTGGGAACTGTTGAACTCTAGAACTGGAACCGAAAACTGGGGCTAACCGCATAGTTGACCCTAATTTTTTGGACTATCAATAACCAAAAACCAAACCGAAAAACAACAAAGCCAAGATTTCGATCGTGCGCACAGTCAAAACAATAAAATTAATGTCTCCGGTCTTGGGTTCACGGGGTTCACGGCGGGGCCGGGGATCAGCGGGTGCCACTTAAGTGATCCCTGGAAATGGAATTCCTAAACTAAAAACCCTAAACAGGTAGCAGTTGTTAAAGAGTCGTTGAACAACAAGGCGTTTTCAAGGTACCTATATGATCATTGTAAGAATATCTTGGATGCTGGACTCTCTTAGGTAGAAGTTGGTGTCGATATTTCGGAATAAATAATAATATAAAATATAATGTGTTATAGGTGGGTAAGTAAATGTTAATGGGGTACCAACCCAAAGAAACTATGTGAAAAATTTGGGATATACAATTGTGAGTTGGTTGTTGATGTTGTTGAAATTATTGAAATTGTTGTTGTAAAGGTTTCTTTCACTTTTCACTTGGTCAAGTATTCAAATACTTTTTGTTTTAAAAATCCCATAAATAACTCATATTTCTGTTGAGTTTGTTTTAGTTTTTGATGTTGTTGAAATTGTTGTTGTAAAGGTTAGTTCTTCTGGTCAAACGCCAAATGGAGATGCAGATATCCAACAGCGTTCTTAAAATATCCAATGAGTAAGGTAAAACTTTTTAGTTTCTTGTTGTTTTCCCAGCTATGTCGTAAGCTGCTAAATATCATTTTTCAAAAGCAAACACTTAAG